>JACEEZ010011170.1:20737-25737 GCA_016584305.1 Chionoecetes opilio
CCCGTCCATCTCCATCCCGTCCAGTCCTCCCCGTCCAATCCCCTCCTATCCTCCGTCACCGTCCCATCCCCGTCCAGTCCCCGTCCAATCTCCATCCCGTCACCGTCCCATCCCCGTCCAATCCCCGTCCCGTCCAATCCCCATCCCATCCAGTCCTCGTCCCGTCACCGTCCAGTCACCGTCCAATCCTCATCCAGTCCCCCACCCGTACCCATCCTTTCTCCATCCTATCCTCGTCCCCGTCCAATCCCAGTCCCCGTCCCCGTCTAGTCCCCGTCCCGTTCCCGTCTCCGTCACGGCGTTTTACCTTCCACGAACATCCACATGAAGTTGGTCAGCGTGAAGTAGTTGAGCGTGACGAAGAAACCACAGCCCACCGACGCCGCTAACAGACTCTGCAGGGGAGGAGGAGGGCTAGCAATTGGTAGTAGTAGTAGTAGTAGTAGTAGTAGTAGTAGTAGTAGTAGTAGTAGTAGTAGTAATAGTAGTAGTAGTAGTCTGAGTGGGTGCACGAGGTCGAAGTCCTGTCAGCCATGGCCAAGACCGAGCCTCACGCAGCCTACGCGGCATACACGCATGGCCTGCAACATCGGTGGAACTTCGTCATGCGCACCATCCCGGACATCAGCCCTCTCCTCAGACCGCTGGAGGAATCTATAAAGAACACCTTCATACCAGCGTTACTGAGATCTCCCGTCCTGAGGAATGACACGAGGGCGTTGCTCGAACTCCCTCCAAGACTAGGCGGGATGGGAATCACCTCTCCTGAGAAGATGGCTGAGGTGGAGAACCTCAACTCCATCAACCTTACCAGGTCCCTCACGGATATGATCATCGCTCAGGACGCACAAGGTGAAATCGACCAAAGTGTGATCGCTGAGCAAAAGAAACGATTTCTCACGAGACAGGCAGCAAGGGCAGAAGACCAGCCTTGAACACCTTTCGACCATCCTGCATCCAGACACCGTGAGAAAAATCCACATCGCACAGGAGACGGGAGCGTCCAACTGGCTAACATCACTACCAATCAGAGCAAAGGGCTTCAACCTCAACAAACAAGAATTTGTCGATGCCGTTGCTCTGAGGTACGGCTGGCCAGTGGAAGGACTCCCCAACACCTGTGTGTGTGGATCCCCCAACAGCGCAGACCACACCATGACGTGCAAAAAGGGGGATTCGTGTGTATCAGGCACGACGAGGTGAGGGACCTGACAGCCAGCATGCTCAAGGAGGTGTGCCACGACGTCTCCACCGAGCCAACCCTTCTGCCTCTAGATGGGGAACTCCTGCGGTACAGGACGCCAATACCGCCCCTGAGGCTCGCGTGGACATCTGTGCTCGGGGATTCTGGACCAGAGGGCAGCGGACCTTTTTGGACATCCGGGTCTTCGACCCGATGGCCGCCTCCCATCGTGAGCTCTCCCTCGAGGCTGTCCACCACAGGAACGAGCTGGAGAAGACAAGGGCCTATGGCGATAGGATCCTACAAGTCGACCATGGTACCTTCACGCCCCTGGTCTTCACCACATCTGGCGGCATGGCCCCCAAGGCTAGGAGCTTCTACTCAAGACTAGCTGACTTGATGTCAGTAAAGAAGCACCAGCCAAGGAGCTCCGTCGCCGCCTGGATGAGGTGTCGCCTCTCCTTCTCCCTGCTCCGGTCTGCCCTCCTGTGTCTCAGGGGTACGAGATACTCCACTCCCTCTAACACGGACATAGGTGACCTCGATTGCGAGGCCACATTGGTAGAGAGTGGGATAAGGGTGGATAGGTTAGGAATAGAGTAGGTTTGTAAATTTAGGGGTAGTTAGTTAGTAAATGTATTTATTTTTAGGGGTAGTTGTAAGGTTGGATGCCACAGTCAATAGCGAGGTGGGGCTATGGCGTACCCGCTGCAAATAAAGAGGCGGTGGAGGTATATTGTAGTAGTAGTAGTAGTAGGTAGTAGTAGTAGTAGTAGTAGTAGTAGTAGTAGTAGTGGGGGTGGTGGTAGTCGTGGTGGGAGGAGGAGGAGGAGAAGGAGGAGGAGGAGGAGGAGGAGGAGGTGGTGGTGGAGGTGGAAGTGGAGGAGGTGGTGTAAGAAGAGGTGGAGGAAAGGAAAAAGAAAGTGTTATTATTATTATTTTTTGTTAACATTATTTTTGTTGTTATTATTAGTAGTAATTGGAGGAAAAGAAGGATATAGAGAGAGGAGGAGGACGTGATAGTAATGTAAAGTGATAGAAGAGGAAGAAGACAAACAGAATGAGAAACACCATGAAACGCAGAGAGGAGGAGGAGGAGGAGGAGGAAGAAGAAAATAAGAAAGAAGGGAGTAAAGGAAGAATAGAGGAAGACGAGGAATTCAAAAGATAGAAGAGGAAGAGAAGGAAAAAGAAGAAGAAGAAGAAGAAGAAGAAGAAGAAGAAGAAGAAGAAGAAGAAGAAGAAGAAGAGAAGAAGAAGAGGAGGAGGAGGAAGTAAAGCATTAACAAGGAAATATATGCAACGAGATGTAAGAAAAATGTGCCAAGACTGGTATAGGAAAAGAGAAAAGAGGAAGGAAGGAAGGAGAGGTAAATGTGAGGAGGAGGAGGGAAAGAAGGAAGGAAGGTAGGTAGGAGAGGTAAATGTGAGGAGAAGGAGGAAGGAAGGAAGGAAGGAAGGAAGGAAAGAGAGGTAAATGTGAGGAGGAGGAGGGAAAGAAGGAAGGAAGGTAGGTAGGAGAGGTAAATGTGAGGAGAAGGAGGAAGGTAGGAAGGAAGGAAGGAAGGAAGGAAGGAAGGAAGGAAGGAAGGAAGGAAGGAAGGAAGGTAGGAAGGAAGGAAGGAAGGTAGGTAGGAAGGAGAGATAAATGAAAGTAGGAAGAAGGAAGGAAGGGAGGGGTAAGACATAATTATAACCGAGAAAATTATGCAAAAAAATAAATATGGCTAAAACCGACCAGTGGGTGGAAGAAAAAGAAGAGAGGAGAAACGAAAACAGGAAGAAGAAGAAGAAGAAGAAGAAGAGGGAGAGGGAGAGGAAGAGGGAGAGGGAGAGGAAGAGGGAGAGGGAGAGAAAAAAATTAAGAGCAGGGAAATAAAGATAAGAATTGCCCGGAATAAGAAGAGACGAGTGAATAGAAACATGAGAAATATTTGGTGTTAAGAGTTGAGAAAATAAAAAAAATGGGTTGATAAAATAATGAAAAGAAAAATACAAGATTAGGAGAAAATGGAGGAGTGAGGGAGGAGGAGGAGGAGGAGGAGGAGGATTATATAGGATTACATAGGATTACATAGGAATAACAGACACCAGGAGACCTATTGGTCCATAGCGAGGGTATCTGCTGAACTACATACTACAACTATCAACTACTTGTAAGAAAACAGTTGACAAATGATACATGTCCCTGAAGAGGATAGGAACAGGAAGTTAGTAGTGGCAGAATGATAGATATGAAAAATACTACTACAACTATCACTACACTACATCTAAGCGAATACGGGGGACTAGATACAATTTCGCACCATCAATACCCATTACTTTAACAGTGCGCGTCAAGGTCTGTTTTGAATTAGTATTGGTTGGCTAGACAACAATTGCTGGTAACTCTTTACCGTTCAACGACTGTACCATTGAAATAAATTTTAGTAGCCCAGGTGATGCACGTTGACCGTTTAGTTCTAAACATTATTTCTTGTTGTCACTTGAGTTGAAAGCTCGAAATAGGTTCTCTGTTGATTAATGACATCAAAATCCTTTTAGGATCTTAAAGGTTTCTATCAAGTCACCATGGGATTCTACGATCCTTTAAGGAAACATATTAAGTTTCCGCAGTCTCTCTTTATAAGATGAATTTTCGCATAGATGGAATCTTGTTTGGTTTGTCTTCTTTGCACTGATTCCAATTGGCTTGATTCTTTTACGAAACAGGGCGACAGATGAACGGCATATTCCAAGTGCGGCCTAACCCAGGAGGGTATAATTGGGTCATACTTGCGGAGTTTTATGCTCAAGTACGTTTAATAAAGCCCAAATCATAATTTGCTTTTTTACTGGCAGTAGCAATGCGGACTGGTTTTCATCATTACTGATGATGAAACCTAAATCCTTTTCCTGCTTATTCAGGTAACGATTTATTTGCATTGATAAGTATATTTGAGGTTATGTGCTATATGCATTACTTTACATTTATCGGAATTGAATTTAATAGCATGTAGTACCAATCTGATAGTTTGTCGAGATCACTTGTGTATGAGTTCGCAGTTTTCTCTAGTATATGCTTACCGACTAATTGGTGTCATTCTGCAAATCATATTTTAGATGACAAGTCCGCAGTCCAGATCGTTGATATATATCAGAAAAAAGAGTAGGACCCAGGACGAGCCCTGTAGGCCACCCCAATAAGTAACATTAACCAATCAGATTGCCTCGCCATTTATACTACCCGGGGTCTTACGATTGAAAGCCAAATCGCCAACCATGAAAAACATAATTGCTCTCACGATAGCCATGGGCAATTAGAATTGGTCAGCAGTGCTTATTTGGAAAACTGTATCGAAGGCCTCTGAAAATAAGGTATATTACCATCCGAGGGAAATTCTGGCGTCACAGCTTGAATAAATGACATTAAACAAATCGAGTAGGTTGTTAAGCAGGATATATTATTCGAAATCCATGCGGGAGTTTAGTATTGAGTTATTTTCATCGACCGAAAAGGGACACTATTTTATCCCGCAATATTTTCTCACAATAGTTAACAATCACGGACGTTAGGACTAAATTGGGCGATAATTACTTGCGAGGCTTTTACTCCCTTTCCTTGACAATCGGTGTAACATTTGCTAATTTTCCACATACTGGAACATTTGTCAATTATCGATTGTTGAAAATAATCCTTTAATGCGGAGCGAAAGTTGACTGTGACATTCGCGAAGTCAGCGCGGCGAGATATTTTCGTCCACCCACGGATTTTGCGGGGTCCGTTTCTAGCACATACTTTGATATTTCGTCTACTGTTATCATCCTATTACCAGTC
>JACEEZ010011170.1:28237-53237 GCA_016584305.1 Chionoecetes opilio
GTGTAATATATGATATATATATATATATATATATGTAATATATAATATATATAGATATATATATATATATATATATGATATATATATATATATTTATATATATATGTATATATATATATGTATATATTATAATATATATATATTATATATATATATATACTATAATATACTGATATATATATACTATAATAATGATTATATATATATATATATAATATGTATATTATATATATTATATACATAATATATATTCTATATATATTATATAGATATAACTATAATTATAGTATATATATATATAATATATATGATATAGATATGTAATAATATATTACATATAATATATATTATATATATATATTCATATATATTATATATATATGTATTATATATAGATATGTATAATATATTAATGTATAATGTATATATATAGATATATATATTATTATATACTATCTTATAGGACATAATATATATAATGTATAATGTATAAATCTAATATAATGTATATCATAATTATATATATATATAATGTATAATGTAATATATATATATATTATAGATATATTAATATATAAACTATATTATATATATATATATATATATAGATATATATATGGTTTTTCAGAACGTCATTCATTGTGAGACACCTTGAGGAAAAATAAGGAAATTATATATCTATATATATCTGATATATAGTATATATAGTGAGATATAGGTATGATATATATAGTCTATCGATATTATGATATAGATATTATGGATATATATATATATATGTATATAGATATAGTATATTATAATATATATATATATATATAATATTATATATATAATACATATATTTAATATATGTATATATAAATATATATATCAAAAGTTATATATTATATATACATATATGTATATATATATATCATATATATATATAATATAGTATATTATATATTTTATATATATATAATATATATTATTTTTATTAAATTCCTTTATTTCTTTTTTTTATATAAAAATTTATTATATATATAATATATATATATATAGATATTATTAATAAAATATATAATATATATAAAATATTAATATAATATAAAATAATATGATATATATATATATATATTAAAATATAATAAAATATTTAGTAATAATATCTATAAAAATATAGATATATTAAAAATAATAATATATATATACTACTATATATTATAATAAAATTTATTATAATATATATATATATTAAAATATATAATATATGATATATATATATATATTAAAATATATTATATTATATATATTATATATATATATAGTAATATGTACGTATATATATAGTATATATATTATCTATTAAAATATATAATATATATATAATATATATATATAGATATATAGCGATATATAATATATTATATATATAATATATATATATAGTATATTTATATATAATATATTACTATATATATTATATATATATATATAATATATATATATATATAATAAAATTTCAAAGTATATATTAATATAGATATATACTATATATATATATATATACATAAATATATTATATATATATATATATATATATATAAGAGAGAGAGAGATGAGAGAGAGAGAAGAGACATTTAAATAAAATAAAATAAAATTTATAAATATTATATAATATAATAAAATAAAATTATAAAATTTATTATATATATATATATATATATATATCTATATATAAAATATATATAATAGTATATAAAATTATATATATAATATAAAAAATTTTCATATATTATATAAAATATATATATATTATATGTATATTATAATATATTATTTTATGATATATTATTTTTATATATATATATATATAAAAGAAAGAGAAAGAGAAAAGGAAGAAGAAGAGAGAGAAAAGGGGAAGAGAGGAGAGAGAGGAGAGAGAGAGAGAGACCTCCATGCCATCAGTAGCTACACAATGAGACCTCCATGGCAGCACGACCCCCGAGAGTCTCGCCGCGGTGAAAAACGACTCTCGAGACATCACAGGAGTTCCCGGAAGGCCTCGGTGGTATGTTTCCAGCCTTGTCATCGCCCTGCTCCCCACGCCAGACACTAATCCCTCGCGCCATGCACCTCGCCGCCACACACACGGGAGAGGCACACTTTTCCGCCGCTGCCCCCAGTCTTGCCAAGCCCTTGACTTGATGTGTGCTGTGCGTTGGCGCAGACCTTCCCAAAAGACAGCCAAAGAAAAGGTGTTTTGGGGTTTTCAGGGATTGCGGTTCCTCTATGTAGGGATGAGGTGGTTGAAATGTTTTGCCCGTATATAAAGTATGGCAGCAAAACACTTAAAGCAAAAGGAAAAACAGTATAAAAAATTTTGCACAGATTGGGCCCCATCTATCCTAAGGACAAAGCTCTGATTTCAGAGACTTTTTCTCAAGTGAGAAAAGCCGATCGAAAAACAATCGAAAATCGTCATCTTTCTTCTTCTCCTTTCTTCTCCAAGTCCCTGTAACTCACGAACCACGAAACGGACGAGGATGAATAAGACACCAAAATGTAGGGTTTTAGTCCGTAAGACTTCAAAATCTGTCTTAAAATGCCATGAAAAGGATGGAAGGCTAGACCTAAAACGGGAAACTGAGCTAACCTGCTTCTTTTCCATAAGCCTTCATAGCTCAGGGGATAGAGCGCTGGTCTAGTAAACCAGAGGCCGGGAGTTCGATTCTCCCTGAAGGCAATCTGAGACTCTAACCGATACCGCTTTTTAAAGGAATACAATAAAGGAGATGTAGGAAAAGTACTACTAATGTAGCAGGAACTACTACGTGTAGGTCTCACGGCCTCTTGTAGCTTCCTTATTTTCTTATGTTCTTTTGTAACCGACCGAACGAACGAACGATTGCAATCTACGCAGGGGACATGCCACCTTTCAAAGCGGGCAAATATAGATATGTGAAAATAAAATCTAAAATGTTTAAGATGTAAAGATGTATTAAGGACAGAAACAAACATAGGGATGGATGAAATACCCATTACCTATTCCTGCATCCCACCACTGACTGAAGCATGAGAACAACTGTATGTTAAGGGAATGCAGGAATGGCTAATATACACTATATTTCATACATCCCATTTCTTGTTTCTATCCTTTTTCCATCCATACATCGTGAACATTTTAAGATAATTTCTTTAATAATAGTTTCCCACACAAATGCACAATGTCACAGACAAGACAAGGTACTTAAATAAGAAATATAATAGTGAAATAAGAGAGAGAGAGAGAGAGAGAGAGAGAGAGAGAGAGAGAGAGAGAGAGAGAGAGAGAGAGAGAGAGAGAGAGACCCCCCCTGGAAACTCGTACAACACACCCTTGGACTAGCAAACCTCAACTCAATTTTAAATTATGTCCAACAATAACGATGATGCCCAGAAATATTATATGCTATTAATTATACTGAGTTGTAGTTATTATATTCAAATATATAGATAACTAGCCGCAAAGCCGCCCTCCGGGCGGACTTTTTGGCTAGCTCCTGCGGAGGGCTATTGGTGGTGGGCCTTCGGCCCACCACCTGTGTTTGGTGGGCCAAGGCCCACCAAACACGGACTCTCCAGGTAGCCCCTTCTAACTTTCCTGAAATCATGGATGTAGAAATGTATGTATTCCCCCCACCCATTCACTCACCCATTACCCATCACCCCCCACCCATTCACTCACCCATTACCCATCACCCCCCACCCATTCACTCACCCATTACCCATCACCACACACCCATTCACTCACCCATTACCCATCACCCCCCACCTATTCCTTCACCCATCACCCCCAACCCATCACCCCACACCCATTCACTCACCCATCACCCACACCCATTACCCATCACCCCACCCATTCACTCACCCATTACCCATCACCCTACATCCTCAATCCATTACCCATCACCCTACACCCTACATACTTTCCTCAATTCTCGCAACCCACTTTTTTTTCACAATTATCGCTAATAGGCTGCTAAAAAAAAAGAAAAAAAAAAGAAAAATGATCCGATCATCTTATAATGGCTATAAAACCTCCCTGGTCACCCGGGGTTGCTGGGGGGGTTCCAAAAAAGTAAGCATTTGAGGTGATGGCGCCACGGGGGGCAGGGGCGGAACCTTTATACCAGACACACACACACACACACACACACACAAACAACACACACACACACACCACACCACACACACACACACACCACACACACAGACAGGAAGACAGACAGACACACTTTCGCTATATGTACCATTACCCATCACCCCCACCCATTCCCTCAACCATCAACCAATCACCCCCAAACCACATCACCCCCAAACCATTCACTCACCCATCACCCACACCCATTACCAATCACCCCACCCATTCACTCACATTACCATACCACCCTACATCCAAGGTTTCTCAATTCTCGCAACCCACTTTTTTTTTTCACGATATATCGATCAATAGGCTGCTAAAAAAAAAAAAAAGTGATCGGATATCTCGTAATTGGGCTTAAAACCTTTACTGGTCAACCCGGTGTTCAAAAAAAAATGTGCCATATGTAGAGTGTGATTCGCAACGGGGGCGGCGAACGATACAAGACACACACACATCACAAACCCCCCACACACACAGACAGACAGACAGACAGACAGACCACCACTTTTCGCGTATATTTACCATTACCATTACCCCCACCTGATTCCCTCACCATCACCCACACCCCAACCCAACTCACCCCCACCCATCACTCACCATCTACCCCACCAACAATTACCATCACCCCACCCATTCACTCACCCATCTACCCATCACCCTAAATCAAGGTTCCTCCAATCTAGCGCAACCCCACTTTTTTTTCACCAATTTTATTCGCTATAGGCTGCTGTAAAAAAAAGAAAATAAATAAAAAGTGATCGAATCTCATCTCATAAGAGGCTCTATATGACCTTCCCCTGGTCAAACCAGTTTTCCAAAAACGTGCCATATAGGTGATTGCGCCACGGGGGGGGCGGAAACCTATACCACACACACAACAGCCACACAGACAGACAGACAGACAGACAGACAGACACACTTTCGCTTAATATAATAGATGTTTTAATGAAAAGTAAGACAGTTACATGGATGTTTTTTTTTTTATTTTTTTTTTCTATAGGGATGGAAACTATTTTTTGCCCACCCCTTTTTTGTTTTGTTTTTAGGGATGGTAGACTATTTTAGTCTATTTTAAGGGGATGGAGAGAGAGATATTTTTGTCATGCGCTTTATTTTTGTTTTTTTTTTTTAGGGATGGAGATTTTTTGTTTCATTTTGTGTCTTTTTTTTTTGTGCATCCCTTTTTTTTTTTTTTTTTTTTTCTTTTCCTTCATTCCTTCCCCATCAGTTTATTGTGTGTCATCTCTCTCCCCTATCAGTTGCACATTTTATATCATTGTCCAACATGACTTGTGTTCCTCCGCAATACTCCACATCCTGCTTTCTGTTAATCTGATTCATTCATCTATCGCGCATTTTTTCATCTGCTTCACCAAACTTTCTTCCTCCTCTGTCTTCCGTCCTTATTCGTCTGATTATATTTCTGCCCCGCCAAATTTTCCTAATAAATGATAACTTTAGCTTTTAGGCCTTCCGCAGGTTTCGTCATTTACATCGAATTTCTCTTCATACACTTCTTGCCACCCATTTTCTGCAGTTTGTTAGTTGAACTATTCCTTTTACTCGGGTTTTTTTTCTACACACCTGCCACGATTCCATTGTTATTTTTCTTGATCCTCTGTGCCATTTCGGTCACCATCGGATTTCCTTTTCACTTGTGGCCACTCCGATATCAGTTTCTTCGTACGGTTTCGTTGTTCTCTCAGCATCCTTCTCTGCCTCTGGAGTTAGGATGTTTCTCAGTATTTGTAGAACTTGAATGTTCTTGATAAAGCCCATGGGTTTGTACATTGCCAAAGCCGGAGTATTTCCCTCTAGAAAGTCTATCCTCAGCCGCCTGTAACCGCGGGATTGACGATGCTGATGATCGCCGACGAATCTGTCCAAGATGGTCGTGTGTCGGACATGGAGTTTCCCAAGGCTGTCTTCCAGAAGGCAGCAAGGTGGGTAGATCCTGCACCGTTTATTTTGGTTCTGATTGGTTTGCATTCCTTGACGGTAGTACTTCGCATGGAGTTAACGGAATACTTGCTAGCTTAGCGGCTCCACAGTGGCCCCTCCCCCCCACCACCCACCCGCCGCCATTTCGCTACTGCTCCGCTTCCTCTCAAACATCTCTTCTTCATCATTTTATAAAGGAAATTTGTTTATGTTGTTTTTTTTTCCAACCAATACCAAAATCGAGTTGGTAGTCCCTCGTATTCCTCGTCACACGAGTAAGTTAACGTCCCAGAAGTCAAGTCCCTTCAAGCCTCCCCCCTTACCCCCGTCTTTTTCAAGCGACTTCCTCGTCGTTCCCACCTGTGGCGTTCACTACAAAAGCCGATCTCGGAGCTAGGGTTCTCGCTTGCCCACACCATGCTTCGCATCTGACACACACTCGCTCTTCTGCGGTCCACTAGGAACTTGTCGTACTACTTTCAGGGATGATGCTCGCCCCCGCGTCGACAGAGAACTTGATACAAAAAACTTTGTCATGCTTTTTCAAAACATGTGTGTTCTTGTGTTGCTTGTCCTTTTCTTTAACACATTGTTGACACGTAATCTTTGACGAAGGTCAGCTACTAGCTTTCTGCTAGATGCTTCTTATTACGGACGCGATACCAGCTGCATTCCTTTTCTGCGGGAGGGAGAGGACTATGGTGCTAATGTTCAATTGCACACATCATCCATAGCGGTACAGCTGGGAACAGACTCTATTCAAGCTCTTCTCGTTGCTTTTGTTGAGTAATTCCGCTCTTCAAAAACTTTTAGATCTTGTGTTTCTGCTCCAGGATTTTTAGTATCTCTGCCACGTTACCTGTCAAACCCTCGTATAATTTCATTAAGTCTTGTTTACATCGTTATCTTCGGACACAGCACAGACAAATACTTTTCACTTTTTTTCTTCTCGCTCAGGCTTACAGTTTTCATACTTTTCCACTTCTTCGTCGCGGGCGGGGCCCTGGTTTTTCACCTTACGCTTCGTTTTTTCAACCCTGATACTACTTATTGTAATCGTCGTTTCAAATGAATTGTGGAACGCTGGCTTTCTACGTAGCCTTGAAGCTCGTGTAAAGGAAAATATTGCCTAGTGGTTTTTTATATCTCCTCTTGGTGCTGAAACCCTTCAAGGAGGAAGTAAAATGGCTTGCTCGTCTCGTCACTTTGCCTTCTGGCCACTGTCCCATGAACAAGACAAGAGCGAGGGTTTTTATCTCGGGTAGTAGTGCGACTCCTATCCCTTTGTCACTTGTCCGCATCTAGTTTGGGAACACGTGATCGTACCCAGGTATTCCACCGCGGTAGCGCAATGGGCAGTAACCATCCAAAAATCACAATCTGTGACACGTTAAAAGTATCGTTTTTGGACGCAGCTCCTTCGAGTCCGCCGCCTGGGCTTTTTCAAAAGATCTATTCACAAGTTACTTCGCACACTTTGCACGATACACCAATAATAGATGAGCCTCCATCTCCCGTCTTGAGGAAAGTGGTTTTACAGGTAGGACTTTTATGCATAGATCTTTGCCCATTCAGAGACTTCCAAACAAGGTGCTGTCGTCCGTCTCCAGGCACAGCCCGGGAACGCTTCCAAGCCCATGGGCCCCCTGCATTCAGAATCCGAACCAGCGCAAAGTTCCGCCGACACACCATCTTATCACGAACTTTTGTAACACGTATAATGACTTTCAGTGCTGAACTGTACCTTTCTGCATGAAAGTTCAGAATGGATCTCACTTTCTTGCTCCGAGACCGGGAACGGTTCATTTGGGAACAAGGCCAGACAAATTGCCGCGGTGGAATTTTCGGCTGTAATGTTGTGTGTTTATTCCTTTGTTCTTGGGCCGCCACAGCGAACCATAGAGGAGTTAGGTTTTGCCATTTTTTCTTTATCCACAGGAAGCGCCTCCATCCTGCCTCAGCCTGCCAACATGCTCCTCCTCCTTCCCGCTCGTCTTTGCGGTAATGATGCTGAAAATTCCGCAACAAGTTCTTTTCACCACGCTGAGGTCCACCTCTCTGTTATCATTTCTCTTCAGACGAAGTCCACTGTTACTTTCGTGTGCTCGCGTCTGCGAGGATAATAGGCTAGGATACTCTAAGTAGGCCACGCTTTCATCACTCGCTTCATCATCACTCTGGCACTGCAACACACAGACGACTCAATCTCCTCTCCTGAAGTACTGGCTTCTCATTCATTGGTTCCATTCCATTCCACGCGTCTCCATAGCCAGGCATGCCTAGACTCAAGCTTCGATGTACAGCGTTGTGGCAAACGGTCGTCTTTAGCACTGACAACTTGTTCCCCGCAGCAGCGCCGAACACGTCCTTCCTCTTAGTCTCGTTTCCCCCCCGGTGCGGTCTGAGACGGCTGACAGTACTTTCTATCTGTTAGTCGAGTACTCAAGCACCCCTCGCTATAGGATTTGTCGTCGGGGATGAATACATCACCTAACGTGTCGTTTATCATAGCCGATGAGTCCAAGTCCTGCTCCTGCATAACAGCAGGTCGCTATCATGGCGCTGTCGGAAGCCATCAGGGTGGTTGCTGCGGCTCTGTCAGGGCGTCGTTGCACCCCCTTCGCCCACCTTCTCGCGCCCCTTCAAAAGACTCCTGTACCGTCTTTCTTTTCGCCGTTAGATCGCCTCCAACCGCGCTCACCAAAAACCCTCGTGGTCCCTCAGCGTGTCTGTCGCGAGACAACGGCGCTAAAGAACTGCTTCACCACTCATCCTCCGTCCCCTCCTCTCCTCATTTCTTACTTATTGATTTTTGTACATCTCTTTACTTTTGTAGTGCTTAATCAGCTAAATAGAATTCTCTTCAGTCCCGGACACGGCTTTCTTTCAAGCTCTTCACTGTCAAGGAACTCGTCGCTCTCAACACCCTTCATCATCAGAATCTTCACACTTGAGTATCGTCGTTCGGTCCATAGTTTACCCCGGTATCGGTCATTAACTCTATTCCTGCTGTTTCAAACACTTTCCTTAATCCTGACCTTCTATAAAGAGGACCAGACTAGGTCCAGCCCCCTATTGACGTAGCGGTGAATGATGCCCGACATGGACGTTTGTCCTTTTTAGTGCACTTACGTATCACGACCTACTGTTGCCTTCTCGCTGCTGCCCTGCACACGGAAGACGTAGCGTCGCAGCGATCGCCTTGATAGATGTAGGTAGGACGTGCTATTTTTGGATACCACCATGCGCTTGGGGAAAGGCCAGCCGAGCCACTAACCTCTTCCGTGCTCTGCAGCTCACCGTCAGGCAGGTGATGGTCAATCCACCACACTTCCGAGCAGAATTCTGCAGCTTGGTGTAATCGCTCCCTCAGCACCAAAGTTACTGAACGGCGAGGATCAGGTTTTGCCAAACCGTGGTGTTTGTTTTTTTGCCGTCACGTCAGCAGAGGAGGACCGCAACGCCCTCCATGACGGCGCTCCAGGTCTGCTCATTCCCAAAGCAGCAGTATTTCTGCAGCCATTCGTACACCTGATCCAAATCTTGCAAAGCTCCGCGGTTCTCCTCCTCGTCCTTCCTCAAGAGTCGAAGGAGTTCCTTGCCAAAAAACGAGGTCTAACACATCCTCACTACGTCACAGGATCTGAGTGAGGTCGGGATCCTCCGCGGCCTTGGCTATGTCACCTCCTCGCCAGGTGGGCGGCGAAGAAGTCTTGGTCTCTGGCTGGGCACCAAACACGGGCTCTCTCTCTTTTTTTCCACTCTCTTCTGATGGCGATCTTCTGCATCTGATCTTAGTCTTACGCGGGCAGCCAGACGTCTTTCCGTGGCCGCTGAGCTCGCATTGCCGGACCTGAGCGCGCGATTGCCTTCAGGAAGATCTCATGGGATTTCTGAGGCCATTGTGTGAGACTCTTCAGAAATTCTCAATGCCAATCCTTAGAGCGGTCATCTATGATTCTGTCACTACACCAAGAATCTGGTTCAAACCACCTAGGGTCGCAATATTAAGGATCTTTTTTATAAAAAAAAGAAGGAGCTTGAGTTTGCGGGCGGTGGGTTCCAAGATGAAGAGGATGTGGTGGGAGTGAGAGCCCGGAGTCGAGGTGAGCTTGGAGTTGTGAGAAGAAATAGAACTTTTGGGGGCGGTAGAGGCGCAATTTCCCTTCACTTATCATCCATTCAAAAATGAAACCGTTACGTGGTGTGGTAAATATATTTTATTCTATATTTTTTTCTTCTTCACCCCGTACGCCCTGATATCCTAACACTACGGGAGTGGTGGGGCAAGACCCATTTCTGAATCTTACGGCTAGGGTTTTACACACACCAACACACACCACACACACACACACACAACCACACCAACACACACACACAACACACTACCACACACACCAACACACACACACACAAACCACACCACAACACCAACAACACCACAAACACAACAGGACAAATACACACACACACATTACACAACACACACACCACAAATACACACCACACATACACGCCCACCAAATACACACACACACACACAATACACACCACACACATACACACACATACACACCCACAACAATCACACACAACACACATACGCACAAAACACACAACACATGCACACACACACACCACACACGCACACGCACAAAATACACACACACAATACACACACACACACAACACCAACACAACGCACAAAATAAACCACACACACAACACACACACAACGCACAAAACACACCACACAACACACCACACCACACACACACACCATACACACAACACACACAAATACACAACCGTATAATACAAAACACTCCCACACACACCCATAGGAGTGAAGGATTGCCCTCCCTCAGCTCCTGCCTGGTTTTTTTTCAAGGTCACAACTCCTCGGCGTAATAATCCGTACCTGTTCTCTAAGAGGCAAAACAGAGGCCTAGAAGCGTGGAAAGGAGACCAGGCCCAAATTGTCCTACCTACTATCCGGGGACTAGAAAACCCACATCCTCATTATTTTTTTTTTTTCTCTTCTCTCTCTCTCTCTTCTCCCTCTCTCTCTCTCTCTCTCTCTCTCTCTCTTCTCTTCCCCTCTCTCTCTCCCTCTTCCTCTCTCTTCTCTCTCTCTCCCTCTCTCTCTCTCTCTCTCTCTCCTCTCCTCTCTCTCTCTCTCTTCTCTCCTCTCTCTCTCCTCTCTCTCTCTCTTCTCTCTCCTCTCTCTCTCTCTCTTCTCTCCCTCTCTCTCTCCTCTCCTCTCCTTTTCAGTACTAATCAGCCACCCCAAATCTTCAGCAGAGAGCAAGTGGTTGCTATCAATAAACAAAGCTTTTCTATTTTTTCTTCAACCCTCTATTCATATGTTTTGCTGATCGCTAATTATAATGATCAATACAAGCTCACTTCCTCCTATAATAATGACATATCAATTGTTATGTTATTTTTTTATTGACCCAAACAAATCCAGAATTATTTTTTTTGTCATATATGTTTGGTATTATCCTATTGCTATAACTATTTATCATTTATTGCCATCATTTACCTCCGCCAACGAAGTTTGGAGGGTTTATGTTTTTTCACCCCGATCTGTCTGTCTGTCTGTCTGTTTGTTAGTGTACAGGATTTCTCAAAAAGTTTTACGAATAGATTTGAACCAAACTCCGGTTATACCAAGGTTTATTTGGTATAAGGAAGAACTGATGTAATTTTGGATAAAATCTATTGAACAAAACTGTTTGCCATGGCAAAACCAATTGATTAAATATTCGGGCGGGAGGTATGCGCTCTACTGAGTGCCCCGCCCCCTAGTTTGTTACTATTTATTTTTTTTTTGTTTTATTGTTTGCTTAGTTTTAAAATCATCTACAATTCTTTCAGTTATTATTAATAATAATATTCTTTTTTTTTTTTTTACGTACGCAAACTTTTTTTCTATATAAGCTGAAGAGGTTTGGGGGAGATTGTTATGAAGGCCAAATACATACAAACCAACCAGAGAGAGAGAGAGAGAGAGAGAGAGAGGAGAGGAGAGAGAGAGAGAGAGAGGAGGAGAGGAGAGAGAGAGGGGAAGACAGAGGAGAAGGAGAGAGAGAGGAGAGAGAGAGAGAGAGAAGGAGGAGAGAGGAGAGAGAGGAGGGACGATAGGGAGGGAGGAAGGGAGAGAGAGTGAGAAGAGAGGAGAGAAAAGAGGAACATGACAGTGGAAGAGGGGAGAGAGAGAGGGACCAAAAATCCAGGACAGGGGAAAACAAGAGAAAATAAAGACAATAGAAATAGACAATAAATGTGTTAGCAAAGTACCCAAATTTTCCAGTACGGGGGGAGGGAGGGTGGAAAAGGGGCGGGGGGGGGGGTAAAATTGGTGAAGCAAGGAAATGAATTAAATATTTGTGTAGAAAGTAAAAAGATGCGTGTCAGTCAGTAATCAAACTTCTGAACATATATAATAAACTTGCATTACTGTTACTATTGATTACAAACTAATTATTACACAATTGTACAAAAGTTAAATTATATTTCCATACAGGAATATTCTCATGTACTTAACATCAAAAAGAACCAGTTAATATTTTAGAACTCAAAAAATTTTTTATTTTTTTAAAAGATTAAATTTCCCCGAAAAGAGGAAAAGGGGGAAAAGAAAGGGGCCCCCCCGGGGAAAAAAGGGGGAAAAGGGGGAAAAAAAAAAAAAAAAAAAAGGGGGGGGGAAAAAATTTTTTAATGGGGGAAAAAAAAAGGAAAAATAAAAAAAAAAATTAAACAAAAAGGAGAAGAAAAAACCCAGTACGGGAGGGAGAGGGGAAAAAGGGGGGGGGGGGGAAAAGGGAAGAAGGAAAGTTAAAAAGAAAAAGGCGGGGGTGTAACCCCAACAAAAAAAGAACGAAAAAAAAATACCGGGAAAAGGGAAAACTTAAAGGAAAAGAAAAAAAAAGAAAAGGGAAAAAGGGGGGGAAAAACAAAAAAAGAAAGAAATGAAGCAAAAAATTGAACGGGGGTTTGGGGGAAAACCCAAAAAAGTAAGAAGAAGAAAAAAAGGGAAGAAGAAAAAAAAGGGATTCCCTTTTTTGGGGGAAAAAAAAATAAAGAAAAGGAAAGGGGGAAAAAAAAAAAGGGGGGGGAGGGGGGGAAAGGGGGGGGGTGAAAAAAAAAAAAGGGAAAAAAAAAAATTTTTTAAAAACAAACCCATTAAGCCCCCCCAAAAAACCCCCCTTTTTCACAATTTTGGTTTTAAAAATCAAAGTTTTTTTTGGATTAAATAAAAGATAAAAAAGACTTTAACTTAGAAAAAGTTCTAAAATTAAAAAAAAAAATTTTTAAAAACCCCAAAAAAAATTAATTTTGGAAAAAAGGGGTTTTTGGGGGGGAATTTGAAAAAAAAAAGGGGGGGGGGAAAAAGGGCAAAGGAGAAAAAAAACCCAGGCGCCCAAGTTATTCCGAATGGGAAAAACAAATTTAAAAAAAATTTTTTTGGGGAGATGGGGGACCCAAAAAGGGGGAAAAGGCCTTAAAAAAAAAAAACCCCCCTTTGGGGGGAAAAGGGGGGGGGAACACGGGTAATGGGAAACCCCGGGGAGGGGGGGGGAGGGGAAAAGGGGGGGAAAGAAAAAAAAAGGGGGGGGGGGGGAAAAAGGGGGGGGCCGGGGTAAAAGGGCCCCCGAAAAGGGGGGGGAAAAACGGGGGGGCGGAGGGAAGGGGGGGAAAAAAGGGGGGGCAGAAAAAAAGGGGGGGAAAAAGCCCGCCGGGAGGGGGGGGGGGGAAAGGGAGGGGGGGGGGGAAAAAAAAAAAGGGGGGGGGGGGGAAAAGGGGGGGGGGGGGGGGAAGGGGGGGGGAAAGGAAGGGGGAAAAAGGGGGGGGGGCGGGGGGGGGGGAAAGAGGGGAAAGGAAAGGGGGGAAAAGGGGGGGGGGAAGCAAAGGGGGCCGGGAAAGGGGGGGGAAAGGGGAAAGGAGGGGGACGGAGGGAGGGGAAAGGGGGGGAAAAAAGGGGGGGGGGGGGAGCCCCGGAGGAGGGGGGGGGGGAAAAAGGGGGAGAAAAAAAAAAAAAAAAAAAAAAAAAAAATTACAAAATACAAGTAACTGTAGCAACGATCGTCAGTCACTTAAAAATCAAAAAAAAAAAAAAAAAAAAAAAAAAAAAAAAAGAAAAAACTCCAAGTTTTCAGTTTTAAAAGTTATAAAGTAAAAAATCCCTAAAAAAAACAAAAAAGTAACTATAGCAGGTATGCAAATTATTTTTAAAATCATCAAATAAGAAAAAAAAAAATGAGGGACAATTACTCCAAGTGTCAAGTTAAGCACAAGTCTTTTAAAACGGAAACCAAAGTCACGTCAAAAAATTCAGGGGGTCGCGGGTCAATTTTTAAATGGTGAGAGGCCGCTGACGAGCCTGCTTTGGTGCGGCTAACCCCGGCTTCCCCTGCCATCCTCCCGGGTGCGGCAGGGCAGGGGTAGGGAGAGGCAGGGGGGGGTGAGACAGAAGCAGGGGTGATTTTTCTCTCTCGTCTCCTTTTTTTTTCTTTTCTTTTCCCCTCTTCTCTCTCTCTCTTTCTTTTTCCCCTCCTCTTCTCTCTCCTCTCTTCTCTCTCCCCTCTCCTCTTTTTCTCTTCTCTCTCTCTCCCCTTTTTCTCCTCTCTCCCCCCCCTCTCCCCTCTTTTCTCTCTCTCCTCTCTCTCTCTCTCTCTCTCCTCCTCTCTCTCTCTTTTCTCTCTCTCTCTCTTTCTCTTTTCTTGAAATCGGATCATTCCTAATATCATACAGCCTAAACAATGATACAAATGCTATATTCTAATGAGGCTTAACAACACACCACACACACACACACACACCCCACACACCAAACCACCACAGCACCACCAACAAAACCACCCCGGGGACACAACGGAACCGTGTTTAAGGAATACACGTGATCACAGAGAATACAACTTAGATCCCGGACAGCAAACAAACTTAAACCTGACCCCTGTCCACCACAGTAATGCCGGGTTACCCGTTGAACACGCTCTCACGCTTCGCCAACACAAGCACTACGATGAAACGCATATAAAAGTCGATAGCAGACGCACACGCACGCACGACGCAGTACACCGGAAACGAACAACACACACACACACACACACACACACACACACACACACACACACACACACACACACACACACACACACACACACACACACACACACACACACCACACAACCACACACACACACTCACACTCACACACACTGGCACACTTGGGACTGGCAACTAAGCGGGCTTTGTGTTACCCATGTTTGTTGTTCCCTTGGCTAGTTCCTTGTGATGTAAAAACCACACCCCACACACACACCACACACACACACACACAACACGAAATTCAAGATCACAAAACCTAGTTAATTAACCTAACCTCTCAGGTAACATGGGAACATTAATCCCCTGCAGTGTTCAGACCTCACTCCCTCCTTTCCTTCCCCTTTACTTTCATCCCCTTAACCCTTCTACCATTCCTCTCCATCCCTCTCCTAATACTTACCCCTCCCTCTCCCCTTCCCTACCTTTCCCTGAGGCCACAAGAAACACCTGGGTGAATAACATGTTCTTACTTGTATAGAAATTAATCATTCAGCCATCTAGATTATTTAGGAAATTGAAATGGCACCAGTCCTGTTGTATAGTTTTTGATGTTTGCGTACGTGTCTGATTGTTGTGTAGGTTGTTTTATTAGTTTGAAGTTCCAAATCCAGGTAAGGGGGAAGGTAATAGTATAGTAGTATGTATAATAGTAGTAGTAGTAGTTATCTAGTAGTAGTAGCAGTAGTAGTAGTAGTAGTACTAGTAGTAGTAGTAAGTAAGCATAGTTATAGTAGTTTAGTGTAGTAGTTATGTAGTAAGTAGTAGTAAGTAGTATAGTAGTAGTAGAAGTTATAGTAGTAGTAGTTAGTTAGTCGTAGTAGTAATAGTATAAATAGTAGTTCTAGTAGTAGTAGTAGTAGTTATAGTAGTAGTAATAGTAGTAGTATAATAGTATAAGTAGTAGTTATAGTAGTATAGTAGTAGTTATAGTAGTAGTAGTAGTAGTAGTAGTATAGTATAAGTAGTATTATAGTATATTTGTAGTAGTTATAGTAGTAGTAGTAGTAGTTTATAGTATTAGGGACAAGGCGTGTACAGATGAGGAGGTAATCAGTGGCAGCATTAGGTGAGGCTGGCTGGGCTGGCGGGCTTGAAAGAGTATAACAAGCAGGCCATTCCTTTTACTCCCTTCCTCATTCCCGCGTCCCTGCCCGCTCTAATAACTCGCTTAGTTGCTATACGCCCTCACTGCCTGTTTCCCTGCCTGCCTGCCTGTCTGCCTGCCTATCTATCTGGCCTGCTACCTACCTACTCCTATCTATCTGCCTGTCTACCTATCTATCTGCCTGTCCTGTCTATCTATCCTATCGCCTTGTCTAATTCGCACAATGAGAAGAGAGAGAGAGCGAGAGAGAGTAGAGAAGAGAGAGAGAGAGGAGTAGAGAGAGCGAGAGAAGAGAGAGAGAGAGAGAGAGAGAGAGAGAGAGAGACCCCCTGGAAATAGTACAACACACCATTTGCCTACTCAAACCTCGTAACTCAGTTTGAAATTATGTCCAACAATAACGATGATGCCGCAGAATATATCTATACTATTAATTATAACTAGTTAGTAGTATTTTATTCAAATATATAGATAATGTATAAATGAAATAAGACAGTTACTGAGACAGTTTTTTTTTTTTTTTTTTTTTTTTTTTTTTTGGGGATGGGGAGATTTTTGTTTGATTTTTATATCTTTTTTTTTGTCATCCTCTTCCTGCTTCTGTTTTTTTTTTTTTTTCCTTCATTCCTTCCCCATCAGTTTATTTTGTTGTCATCCCTCTCCCCTATCAGTTGCATTTATTCTCCTGTCCAACATTGCCCTGTGTTTTCCTCCTAATACTCCACATCTGACTGCTGTTAATCTGCTCTATCTTCTACCGCATTTTTTCATCTGCTTCCCAAACTTTCTCCTCCTCTTGTCTTCCCGTCCTTTATTCTTGTCTTTTTTTATTTTTTTTCTTCTCCCAAATTTTCCTATTTCCTGATACTTTAGCCTTTGGGCCTTTCTCGGTTTCTTCATGTTTCCTCGAATTTTCTTTTCATCCATCTTCTTGCGGCCATTTTCTGCGTTTTGTGTTAGTTGAACATTATTTTCCTCTGGTTTTTTTCTACACACTGCATCGCTTCCAGTTTTTGATTTCTTGCTCCTCTGTGTCATTTTCGCATCACCTGGATTTTTCCGTTCTTGCCACTCCGATATCCGTTTTCTTCGTACGTTGTTTTCGTTGTTCTCTCAGCTCTTCTGCTTCTGATGTAGAGTTTTTCTCAGCTTTTTCGTAGCACTGAATTGTCTTGATAAAGCCCTCGTGTTTGTAGTGCAAAGCCGACGTAATTTCCCTCTGAAAAGTCGATCCTCACCGCCTTTAAGCGGCGGGATTTGACGCTGCTGAGATGCCTGACGAATCTGTCCCAAGATGGCGGGTGGATACGGGAGTTTCCCAATGCCCTGTCTTCGAAGGGCAGGCAGGTGGGGTACGATTCCTGCACCGGTTCTGATTGGTTTGCATTCCCTTGACGGTATACTAGCGCATGAGTTCACGGAATATCTTGCTTAGGCTTAGCGGCTCCACAGTGCCTCCCTCTCCTCCGCCGCCTTTCGCTCTGCTCCTCTTCCCTCAACATCTCCTTCTTCATCATTATAAGATTGCTTCCAACCAATCCAAATCAGAGTTGTCGTCGTCTTCCTCGTCACTCGAGTCGTCCAGTCAGTCCCTTCAAGCCGTCTTTCTCAAGGACTCCCTCGTCCGTCCACCTGTGTCTTCACACAGCCTGATCTCGAGGTTCTCGCTGCCCCCACATGTCGCTTCTGCACACACTCGCTCTCCTGCGTCTGGATGTCGTACACTTTCAGGATGTGGCGTCGGCACAACCTCTGAGACAAAACTTGTTCGTGCTATTTCAAAACCTTGTTCTTGTGCTTTGCCTTTTTTCACCATGTTGACGTAAATCGTGACGAAGGTGCAGCTTGCTTCTTATTAAGCGACGATACTAGCTGCCTTCTCTTCCTTGCGGGAGGTGCACAGGCCCACATCATCATAGGGTACAGCGGGAACAGACTATTAGCTCGTGCTTCGGTAATTCCCTCTTCAAAGACTAGTGTTTCTGCTCCAGATCTTCTGCGTCAAACTCTCGTAAGTAATTTTTGCGGACAGACAAAATACTGCTTTCTACTTTTTCTCGCTCATGCTTCTCAGTTTTTCAACCACTTCCTATCGCGGCGGGCCCGTGTTCCTTCGACTATCGCAATAGACTTGTAATCGTCGTCAATGAATTGAACGAGGCTTTTCCACGTAGCCTTGGACTTTTGGCGAATATGCTGCGGCTTAACCCAGGAGAAAAGCTGCTCGCTGTCCTTGCCTTCTGCCACGGTCCTCCATGAACAACAAGCGCGGGTTCTATCCGGGTAGCAGTGCGACGCTCTCCCTTGTCCCTCTGCATCTTTGGTGAACACTATGTGTCGGGTACAGGTATCCACGCGCCGCAAGGGCACCCATCCAAGAAATTCACAATCTTGACCGTGAATTATCGTTTTTTGACGCAGGCCTCTCGAACCGCCGCCTGGGCTTTAAAAATCTCTTCCAAGACACCTTTGACACTCATTGCGCTAAACCATAAGAGAGCCCTCCTCTCCGTCTTGAGGAAGTGTTCAGGTAGGCCTCTGCCCGCCTCAGAGACTTCACCTGTGCTGGTCGTCCGTCTCCAGGCATTAACAGCCCCGGAACGCTTCCAAGCCTTGTCCCGCCGCCTCAGCATTCCGAACAGCGCAAAGTTCCGCCGACACACGTCTGTCATCCGTACTACGAATGTTCCGGCTGACGTCCATTCTGCATAGAAATGTTCCAGAATGGGTCCTCACTCTCTTTGCCCCGAGACCTGGAACGGGCGTCACCTTTCGGGACAAGCGCCTTGCCGCGGTGGAATTTCGGCTGTATTTCTTTATCCGTTTCTTAGGCCGCCGCCGACCAATTCCTTCATCAACAGGAAGCGGACTGCCTCCCATCCTGCCTTCAGCCTGCCACATTCCTCCTCCTCCTCCCTTCCTCGTCGCTAACTGTTGCTAGAATTCCTCAACAAGTCTTTTTCACCACGCTGAGGTCTACCCTCTCTGTTCCATTCGTCTTCAGCGAGTCACTGTCTTCGTGCTCGCGCTGCGACGGATAATAGGCAGTACCAAGTAGGCACGCTTTCATCACTCTGCGCACCATCACTCTGGCACACAACTGACTCACTCTCCCTCTCACTAAGTACTGCCTCTCCTTCCTGTTCCATCCCTTCCACGGTCCTGCCATGGCTGCCTGACTCCAGTCTTGTGGTACAGCGTTGTGGCCCACGGAGCACTACTACTGTCCCCGCATCAGGAGACAGGTCTTCTCTTCGTCCATCTCGGCGTCCCTGCGAGGTTGCAGTACTTTCTCTGTCGTCGGAGTACTCAAGACCCCTGCGTAGGATTTGTCGTCGGTGTAATATCCTACGTGTCGTTTTCCTCGTCGCTGGAGTCAATGTCCTATTTCCCGCATCCCCGAGCGCTGTCTTGGAAGCCGGCAGGGTGGTATCTGCATCTCTTTTCACGGGCATCGTGCCCCTCGCCCTTGTTGCCCTCCTCAAAGACTCCTGCACCGTCTGCTTCCGCTGTATATCGCCTCCACCGCGCTCACCAAACCCTGCGTGGTCCTCGCGTGTCCGCGAGACAACTGCGCTAAAGAACTGCTTTCGACCATCTCCTTCTCCTCCGTCCTCCTCCTCTTCTTATGTTTTCATGCTCTTTCCTTTTCGCTTCTCGCTTTATCGCATTCTTCTTCCGTCCCGTCGGTTTCTCAGCTCCTTCCACTGTCACGAGGAACTGTCGCTCTCACACCCTCATCATCAAATCTTCACCCTTGGAGTCATCGTCGCTGCGTCCATCGTCGTAATCGGACATCACTGTCTTCCTTGCTGTTTTTCAAACATCGTTTATCCGTAGACTCTTCTGTAGAGGACCAGCTTGTCCAGACGCCTCTTTGAAGTAGCGGTGACTGAATGCCTGACACCTCATGGCGTAGTGCACCTTACGCATCCACCGCCGTCCTGTTCTTCTCGCTTGCTGCCCTGCACAACGGAAGTACGTGCGTCGCAGGAAACGCCTTGGATTCTGGTGCTCCACGTGCTGCACCACCATGCGCTGGGGAAAGCCAGCGCGCCAACTACATCTTCTTGTGCCTTCTGCAGCTCTGTTAGGCGGCTGATGGCCACCACACACCACACTTGTCCGAGCATGAATTCCTGCAGCGTGTGTAATCTGCTCCCTCCAGCACAAGTTACTGGCGGAGATCAGGTTTTGCCAAACCTTGTGTTGCGTCCCGTCAGAGGAGCTGCAACCGCCCCTCCATGACGAGCGCTCCAGGCCTGCTCATCAAGCGCAGTATTTCTGCAGCCATTCCCTCCACCTGAATCAATCTGCAAGCTCTGCTGTTTCTCATCCTCGTCCTCCTCAGAGTCGCAGTTTCCTGCCTGAGGTTCATCCTCCTTCCAGGGTCTGAGTGAGGTCGGGCTTCCGCCGCCGCCTCTATTACCTCCTCGCCAGGGCGGGGTCTTGTCCTCTGGCAGGGAATCCAACACGAGCTCGCCTCTCTTTCCACTTTTCCTTCTGATGGCGGATTCTTCTTCTCTGAATCTTAGTCTTACGCTGGACAGCCAGACGTCTTCCTTGACTTGCTGGGCTCGCCCTGCCGGACCTGAACGCCGCGATTGCCTTACAGGAATGACGCTTCATGGGATGCTGAGGCCACTGTGTGAAGACTCTTCAGAAAATCTCAATGCAATCATAGAGCGGTCATCTCTGACTTCTTTTGACTCCACCAAGAACCTGTCCAAACACCTAGGTTCGCAATATTAGGATATTTTTTGTCAAAAAAGAAGAGCTGGAGTTAGCGGCGGTGGGTTCCAGATGAGGATGGTTGGTGACGCGAGCGAGGTGAGCTTGGAGTTGAAAAATAGAACTTTGGGCGGTAGAGGCGCAATTCCCTTCACTTATCCATTCAAAATGAACCGTAACGTGTGTGTACATATATTTTTTTTTCTCTCAATCGCCGTCGCCGATATCTACAACTACGGGTGTGGGCGAGAACCATTTCTGATCTTGACGAGCTAGGGTTTACACACACACACACACACACACACACCCACACACACACACACCAATACACACATACCACTACACACACACACACATACACACAATGCCACGCTCAAATACACACACAACGTACACACCACACACACATACACACACACACACGCACAACTACACACACACACACACACATACAACACACATACACACACACACACGCGCAAATACACACACACACACCTACGCACAAACACACACACATGCACACACACACACACACACGCACACGCACAAATACACACACACATCACACACAACAGTGGCATACACACACACCAACGCACAAATCGACACACACACCCACACACCACGCACAAACACACCCACATGCACACACATGAAATCTGTACACTAACACTTACATACACACACACAAATACACACGTATATACAAACACTCCACACACACCCATAGGAGTGAAGGATTGCCTCCCTCAGCTCCTGCCTGGTTTTCAAGGTCACAACTCCTCGGCGTAATAATCGTACCTGTTCTCTAAGAGGCAAACAGAGGCTAGAGCGTGAAAGGAGACCAGGCCAAATTGTCCTCCTACTATCCGGGGACTAGAACCCACATCCTCATTATTTTTTTTTCTCTCTCTTCTTTCTCTCATCTCTCTTCATCTCTCTCTCTCTCTCCTCTGGTCCTCTCTCTCTCTCGTCTATCTCTCTCTCTCTCTCTCTCTTCTCTCTATCCTCTCCTCTTCTCTCTTCTCTCTCTCTCTCGTCCCTCTCTCTCTTCTCGTCTCTCTCTCTCTCTCTCTCTCTCTCTCTCTCTCTCTCTCTCTCTCTCTCTCTCTCTCTCTCTCTCTCTCTCTCTCTCTCTCTCTCTCTCTCTCTCTCTCTCTCTCTCTCTCTCACGTTCTAATCAGCCACCCCAAATCTTCAGCAGAGAGCAAGTGGTTGCTATCAATAAACAAAGCTTTCTATTTTCTTCAACCCTCTATTCATATGTTGCTGATCGCTAATTATAATGATCAATACAAGCTCACTTCCTCCTATAATAATGACATATCAATTGTTATGTATTTTTTTATTGACCCAACAAATCCAGAATTATTTTTTGTTCATATATGTTTGGTATTATCCTATTGCTATAACTATTATCATTATTGCCATCATTACCTCCGCCAACGAAGTTGGAGGGTTATGTTTTCACCCCGATCTGTCTGTCTGTCTGTCTGTTTGTTAGTGTACAGGATTTCTCAAAAAGTTACGAATAGATTTGAACCAAACTCGGTATACCAAGTTTATTTGGTATAAGGAAGAACTGATGTAATTTTGGATAAAATCTATTGACAACTGTTGCCATGGCAACCAATTGATTAAATATTCGGGCGGAGGTATGCGCTCTACTGAGTGCCCGCCCCTAGTTGTTACTATTATTTTTGTTTTATTGTTGCTTAGTTTAAAATCATCTACAATCTTTCAGTTATTATTATAATAATATTCTTTTTTTACGTACGCAAACTTTTTTCTATATAAGCTGAAGAGGTGGAGATTGTTATGAAGGCAAATACATTACAAACCAACCAGAGAGAGAGAGAGAGAGAGAGAGAGAGAGAGAGAGAGAGAGAGAGAGTGAAGAGAGAGAGAGAGAGAGAGAGAAGAGAGAGAGATGGAGAGAGAGAGAGAGAGAGGAGAAAAATATTATCCAGTGAAGAGGGAAAAGGCAAAATCAAAACAAATAAGAATTAAGACAATAAAATAGTGTTAGCAAGTACCCAAACTTTTCCAGTACGGCGAGGGAGGGTGGAAAAGGGGGGGGGGGTAAAATTGGTGAAGCAAGGAATGATTAAATATTGATAAAAGATGCGTGTCAGTCAGTAATCACTTCTAACATATATAATAACTTGCATTACTGTTACTATTGAATTACAACTATTATTACACAATTGTAACAAGTATTATAACTTCCATACAGGATATTCTCATGTACTTAACATCAAAAGAACCAGTATATTTTTAGGAACGTCAAAAACATGATTATAGTATATATGTAATGTCTATATAATTATATGTATATCTTTCCGGGTTTACCGTGAGAACCAAGTACAGCTAAGCAATTTGTAAGCTTTAGCAAGTAGGAAGCACAGAACAATAGGTTGTATGTCAGCCTGTTGTGGCTGGCATTATTGTCAACGTCAGAGGTGACGAGAGGAGGAACCGGGGAGAGCTAGTGGAGAACGGCGTGAACGGAGAAAAGAACTCCTCGGACCCCGATACCAACAAGACGCTCATCTCAGGAGCTCCGCCGACACTCACTGGCTGGTTCACTACATTTTGGTTGTAGTAAATCTAAGTTCCTTATTGGACTTATAAATAAATGAGTACCCACAAGAAGTACCATTTTAACTTAGCCCAAACAAGTCTCTAAAATTACACAGACTTATATACGGTAACTAGTGTAAAAAACTGGCATACCAACGTAATGTAATAGTGTCGTGGCGAGTGAACGAAAGAATTATGAATAAAAGAATAAATGGTGGGAGGATGACTTAGGATGAGATGCATTGGCCGCGTTAAGTTATTCCGTAATACAGTCAAGTAATAAAGCGGAAATATCATACAAAATACAGATGAGGAGAGCTCCGCCGAGGAGGCCGCGGGGAAGGACGGGTCAGAGGAGGGGAGCAGCGGGTCAGATGAGGAGAGCCCCGCCGAGGAGGCTGCGGGGAAGGACGGGACAGAGGAGGGGAGCAGCGGGTCAGATGAGGAGAGCCCCGCCGAGGAGGCTGCGGGGAAGGACGGGACAGAGGAGGGGAGCAGCGGGTCAGAGGAGGAGAGCCCCGCCGAGGAGGCTGCGGGGAAGGACGGGACAGAGGAGGGGAGCAGCGGGTCAGAGGAGGAGAGCCCCGCCGAGGAGGCTGCGGGGAAGGACGGGACAGAGGAGGGGAGCAGCGGGTCAGAAGAGGAGAGCCCCGCCGAGGAGGCTGCGGGGAAGGACGGGACAGAGGAGGGGAGCAGCGGGTCAGAGGAGGAGAGCCCCGCCGAGGAGGCTGCGGGGAAGGACGGGACAGAGGAGGGGAGCAGCGGGTCAGAGGAGGAGAGCCCCGCCGAGGAGGCCGTGAATGAAGAAAAAGCAGAAAAGCTACAAAATACAAGTAACTGTAGCAACGTATCTTCAGTCACGTTAAAATCATCTAATAAGTAAAAAAAAAAAAAAAAAAAAAAAAGGCAAATGGACAATTACTCCAAGTTTTCAGTATTACAGTCAAGTTATAAAGTAAAAATACCCTAAAAAACACAAGTAACTATAGCAGTGTATGTCGAATTACGTTAAAATCATCTAAAAAGTAAAAAAAATAAGGGACAATTACTCCAAGTGTCAAGTTAAGTCACAAGTCTTGAAAACGGAAACCAAAGTCACGTCAATTATTCAGGGGTCGCGGCTCAATTATAAGTGGTGAGAGGCGCTGACGAGCCTGCTTTGGTGCGGCTAACCCAGGCTTCCGCCCTGCCACTCCTCCCTGTGTGCGGCAGGGCAGGGGTAGGGAGAGGCAGGGGAGGTGAGACAGAAGCAGGGGTGATTGAATCTCTCTCTCTCTCTCTCTCTCTCTCTCTCTCTCTCTCTCTCTCTCTCTCTCTCTCTCTCTCTCTCTCTCTCTCTCTCTCTCTCTCTC
>JACEEZ010011170.1:60737-93975 GCA_016584305.1 Chionoecetes opilio
TGAGGCTGGCTGGGGCTGGCGGGCTTGAAAGAGTATAACAAGGCAGGCCAGTCTTTACTCCCTTCCTCCACTCCCTCCCTCCCTCCCTCCCTCAATAACTCGCTAGTTGCTATACACCTCACTGCCTGTTTCCCTGCCTGCCTGCCTGTCTGCCTGCCTATCTATCTGCCTGCCTACCTACCTACCTGCCTATCTATCTGCCTGTCTACCTATCTATCTGCCTGTCTGTCTATCTATCTGCCTTTCTAATTCCGCACAATGAGAGAGAGAGAGAGAGAGAGAGAGAGAGAGAGAGAGAGAGAGAGAGAGAGAGAGAGAGAGAGAGAGAGAGAGAGAGAGAGAGAGAGAGAGAGAGAGAGAGAGAGAGAGAGACCCCCCTGGAAACTAGTACAACACACCCTTGGACTAGCAAACCTCAACTCAGTTTGAAATTATGTCCAACAATAACGATGATGCCCAGAAATATTATATACTATTAATTATACTAAGTTGTAGTTATTATATTCAAATATATAGATAATGTATAATGAAAGTAAGACAGTACATGAGACAGTTTTTTTTTTTTTTTTTTTTTTTTTTTTTGGGATGGAGATTTTTGTTTGATTTTTTATCATCTTTTTTTTTGTCATCCTCTTCTGCTTCTTTTTTTTTTTTTTTTCCTTCATCCCTTCCCCATCAGTTTATTTTGTTGTCATCCCTCTCCCCTATCAGTTGCCATTTATCTCATGTCCAACATTGCCCTGTGTTCCTCCTCAATACTCCACATCCTGACTGCTGTTAATCTGATCTATCTTCTACGCGCATTTTTTCATCTGCTTCCCAAACTTTCTCCTCCTCTGTCTTCCGTCCTTATTCTGTCTGTTCTTATATTTTTCTTCTCTCAAATTTTCCTATTTCTGATACTTTAGCTTTGGCCTTTCCTCGGTTTCTTCATGTTCCTCGAATTTTCTTTTCATCCACTTCTTGCCGCCATTTTCTGCAGTTTTGTTAGTTGAACATTCCTTTTCCTCGGGTTTTTCTACACACTGCATCGCTTCCAGTTTTGTTTTCTTGCTCCTCTGTGTCATTTCGTCATCATCCTGGATTTTCCTTTTCTTGGCCACTCCGATATCCGTTTTCTTCGTACGTGTTTTCGTTGTTCTCTCAGCCTTCTTCTGCTTCTTGATGTAGAGTTTTCTCAGCTTTTCGTAGCACTGAATTGTCTTGATAAAGCCCTCGGGTTTGTAGTGCCAAAGCCGACGTATTTCCCTCTGAAAGTCGATCCTCAGCCGCCTGTAAGCGCGGGATTTGACGCTGCTGAGATGCCTGACGAATCTGTCCAAGATGGCGTGGTGGACGGGAGTTTCCCAAGGCCTGTCTTCGAAGGGCAGGCAGGTGGGGTACGATTCCTGCACCGTGTTCTGATTGGTTTGCATTCCTTGACGGTAGTACTGCGCATGGAGTTCACGGAATATCTTGCTTAGGCTTAGCGGCTCCACAGTGGCCTCCCTCTCCTCCGCCGCCTTTCGCTCCTGCTCCTCTTCCCTCAACATCTCTTCTTCATCATTATAAGAATTTGCTTCCAACCAATCCAAATCAGAGTTGTCGTCGTCTTCCTCGTCACTCGAGTCGTCCCAGTCAAGTCCCTTCAAGCCGTCTTTCTCAAGGGACTCCTCGTCGTCCACCTGTGGCTTCACACAGCCTGATTCTCGGAGGTTCTCGCTGCCCACCACCATGTCGCTCTGCACACACTCGCTCTCCTGCGTCTGGATGTCGTACACTTTCAGGATGATGGCGTCGGCACAACTCTGAGACAAAAACTTGTTCATGCTTTTCAAAACCTTGTTCTTGTGCTTTGCCTTTTCTTTCACCATGTTGACGTAATCTTGACGAAGGTGCAGCTGCTTCTTATTACGCGACGATACTAGCTGCATTCTCTTCTCTTGCGGGAGGTGCATCAGGCCCACATCATCCATAGGGTACAGCGGGAACAGACTATTAAGCTCGTGCTTCGGTAATTCCCTCTTCAAAGACTAGTGTTTCTGCTCCAGGAATCTCTGCGTCAAACTCTCGTAAGTAATTTTTGCGACAGACAAATACTTTTTCTTATTTTTCTCGCTCATGCTTCTCAGTTTTTCAACCACTTCCTCGCGGCGGGCCCGTTTTTCCTTCGACTCGCAATAGAACTTGTAATCGTCGTCAATGAATTGAACGAGGCTTTCCACGTAGCCTTGGAGCTTTTGGCAAATATTGCTGCGGCTTACCCAGGGGAAAAGCTGCTCCTGTCCTTGCCTTCTGGCCACGGTCTCCATGAACAACAAGAGCGAGGTTCTATCCGGGTAGCAGTGCGACTCCTCTCCCTTGTCCCTCTGCATCTTGGTGAACACGTGGTCGTACAGGTATTCCACGCGCCGCAAGGGCAACCCATCCAAGAAATTCACAATCTTGACCGTGAATTATCGTTTTTGACGCAGCCTCTCGACCGCCGCCTGGGCTTCAAAAATCTCTTCACAAGACACTTGACACTCTTGCGATACACCATAAAGATGAGCTTCCATCTCCGTCTTGAGGAAGTGGTTCAGGTAGGCCTTCTGCCGCCTCAGAGACTTCCACACTGTGCTGTCGTCCGTCTCCAGGCACAGCCCCGGGAACGCTTCCAAGCCCTTGGCCCGCCGCCTCAGCATTCCGAACAGCGCAAAGTTCCGCCGACACACCGTCTTCATCACGTACTTACGAATGTTCCGGCTGACGTCCTTCTGCATGAAATGTTCCAGAATGGTCTCACTCTCTTGCCCCGAGACCCGGGAACGGCTCACCTTCGGGAACAAGGCAGCCTTGCCGCGGTGGAATTTTCGGCTGTATTTCTTATCCGTTCTTAGGCCGCCAGCCACCAATTCCTTCATCCACAGGAAGCGCCTCCCATCCTGCCTCAGCCTGCCACATGTCTCCTCCTCCTCCTCCTCCTCGTCGCTACTGTTGCTGAATTCCGCAACAAGTCTTTTCACCACGCTGAGGTCCACCTCTCTGTTCTCATTCTCTTCAGCCGAGTCACTGTCTTCGTGCTCGCTCTGCGACGGATAATAGGCAGGACTCAAGTAGGCCACGCTTTCATCACTCTGCTCATCATCACTCTGGCACACAGACGACTCACTCTCCTCTCCTGAAGTACTGCTCTCCTTCCTGTCCATCCATTCCACGGTCCATGCCAGGCTGCCTGACTCCAGTCTTTGTGGTACAGCGTTGTGGCCCACGGAGCACTGACAACTGTCCCCGCAGCAGGAGAACAGGTCCTTCTCTTCGTCCTCGTCGGCGTCTGAGAGGTTGCAGTACTTTCTCTCGTCGTCGGAGTACTCAAGACCCTCGTAGGATTTGTCGTCGGGGATGTAATACTCCTACGTGTCGTTTTCCTCGTCGCTGGAGTCAATGTCCTATTCCTGCATCCCAGAGGCGCTGTCTTGGAAGCCGTCAGGGTGGTATCTGCAGCTCTGTTCACGGGCATCGTGCCCCTCGCCCTTGTTGCCCTCCTTCAAGGACTCCTGCACCGTCTTGCTTCCGCTGTAGATCGCCTCCACCGCGCTCACCAAACCCTCGTGGTCCTCAGCGTGTCGCGAGACAACGGCGCTAAAGAACTGCTTCACCATCTCCTTCTCCTCCGTCCTCCTCCTCTTCTTATTGTTTTCATCTCTTTCCTTTTCGGCTTCATCAGCTTTATCGCATTCTTCTTCCGTCCCGTCGGTTTCTTCAGCTCCTTCACTGTCACAGGAACTGTCGCTCTCACCACCCTCATCATCAGAATCTTCACCACTTGAGTCATCGTCGCTTCGTCCATCGTCGGTATCGTCATCACTGTCTTCCTTGCTGTTTTCAAACATTTCCTTATCCTTGACCTTCTGTAAGAGGACCAGCTTGTCCAGACGCCTCTTGAAGTAGCGGTGAATGATGCCCTGCATAGCGTAGTGCACCTTACGCATCACCGCCTCCTGTGCCTTCTCGCTGCTGCCCTGCACACGGAAGTACGTGCGTCGCAGGAACGCCTTGATTATGTGCGTCACGTGCTGCACCACCATGCGCTTGGGGAAAGCCAGCCGCGCCACTACATCTTCTTGTGCCTTCTGCAGCTCTGTTAGGCGGCTGATGGCCACCACACACTTGTCCGAGCAGGAATTCTGCAGCGTGGTGTAATCGGCTCCCTCCAGCACAAAGTTACTGGCGGGAGGATCAGGTTTTGCCAAACCTTGGTGTTGCGTCACGTCAGAGGAGGCTGCAACGCCCTCCATGACGGCGCTCCAGGCCTGCTCATCAAAGCAGCAGTATTTCTGCAGCCATTCCTCCACCTGATCAATCTTGCCAAGCTCCTGCTGTTCTTCATCCTCGTCCTCCTCAGAGTCGCAGTTTCCTGCCTGAGGTTCATCCTCCTTCAGGGTCTGAGTGAGGTTCGGGCTCTCGCCGCCTCTGTCACCTCCTCGCGGGCGGGAGTCTTGGTCCTCTGGCTGGGAATCCAAACACGGGCTCGCCTCTCTTTCCACTTTCTTCTGATGGCGATTCTTTTCATCTGAATCTTAGTTTACGCTGGACAGCCAGACGTCTTTCCTTGACTTGCTGGGCTCGCATCTGCCGGACCTGAACGCCGCGATTGCCTTCAGGAAGACCTTCATGGGATGCTGAGGCCATTGTGTGAGACTCTTCAGAAATCTCAATGCAATCCATTAGAGCGGTCATCTCTGACTTCTTTTACTACACCAAGAACCTGTCAAACACCTAGGGTCGCAATATTAAGGATCTTTTTTGTAAAAAAAAGAAGAGCTTGGAGTTAGCGGCGGTGGGTTCCAAGATGAGGATGGTGGTGACGCGAGTCGAGGTGAGCTTGGAGTTGAGAAGAATAGAACTTTGGGGCGGTAGAGGCGCAATTCCCTTCACTTATCCATTCAAAATGAACCGTACGTGTGTGTACATATATTTTTTTTCTTCTCAATCCCGTACGCCTGATATCTACACTACGGGGTGTGGCGAGACCATTTCTGATCTTACGGCTAGGGTTTACACACACACACACACACACACACACACACACACACACAACACACAACACACACGCACACACACACACATACACACACACACACGCACAAATACACACACATACACACACACACACATACACACACACACACGCACAAATACACACACACATACACACATACACACACATACACACACACACACGCACAAATACACACACACACACATACCACAACACACACATACAACCACCACGCACAATACACAAAACACACACCATACCCACACAACACACACCCCACATCCACTAACACACACCACACACACCACACGCACAAACTACACACACACATCACCTCACACACCCACAACACACACACACACCACAAATACACACACTATCTACACATCACCACACACACCACAAGCAGTGACAAATCCATCCCTCACCTCCTTTCAATCACACTCTACACTACATACACTCACTTCCTAAAGCACATACAACGTAGTACAAACAATCCACAATCTCATAGTATCGGATAGAACCACTCCTCACTCCTTGCCATTGTTTCATTCTTTCACTCCTTTGGCGTATAATTCGTACGTTCTCTAAGGCAAACAAGTCTACGCGTGAGATGACCAGCAATTGTCTCCTTCTATCCGGATCTAGACCTCTCTCATTATTTTTCTTCTCTTCTCTCTCTCTCTCTTCTCTCTCTCTCTCTCTCTCTCTTCTCTTCTCTCTCTCTCTCTCTCTCTCTCTCTCTCTCTTTCTCTCTCTCTCTCTCTCTTTCTTCTCTCTCTCTCTCTCTCTCTCATCTCATCTCTTTCTCTCTCTCTCTCTCTCACGTACTAATCAGCCACCCAAATCTTCACAGAGAGCAAGTGGTTGCTATCAATAAACAAAGCTTTCTATTTCTTCAACCCTCTATTCATATGTTGCTGATCGCTAATTATAAGATCAATGACAAGCTCACTTCCTCCTATAATAATGACATATCAATTGTTATGTATTTTTTTATTGACCCAACAAATCCAGAAATATTTTTGTTCATATATGTTTGGTATTATCCTATTGCTATAACTATTATCATTATTGCCATCATACCTCGCCAACGAAGTTGGAGGGTTATGTTTTCACCCCGATCTGTCTGTCTGTCTGTCTGTTTGTTAGTGTAAAAGATTTCTCAAAAAGTTACGAATAGATTTGAACCAAACTGGTATACCAAGTTTATTGTATAAGGAAGAACTGATGTAATTTTGGATAAAATCTATTGACAACTGTTGCCATGGCAACCAATTGATTAATATTCGGGCGAGGTATGCGCTATACTGAGTGCCCGCCCCTAGTTGTTACTATTATTTTTGTTTATTGTTGCTTAGTTTAAAATCATCTACAATCTTTCAGTTATTATTATAATAATATTCTTTTTTACGTACGCAAACTTTTTCTATATAAGCTGAAGAGGTGGAGATTGTTATGAAGGCAAATAATTACAAACCAACAGAGAGAGAGAGAGAGAGAGAGAGAGAGCGAGAGAGAGAGGGAGAGAGAGAGAGAGAAGAGAGAGAGAGAGAGAGTAGAGGAGAGGGGACGAGAGAGAGGAGAGAAGAGAGGAAGAAAAATATTATCCAGTGAAGAGGGAAAAGGCAAAATCAAACAAAATAAGAATTAAGACAATAAAATAGTGTTAGCAAGTACCCAAACTTTCCAGTACGGCGGAGGGAGGGTGGGAAAAGGGGGGGGGGGTAAAATTGGTGAAGCAAGGAATGATTAAATATTGATAAAAGATGCGTGTCAGTCAGTAACACTTCTAAAATATATAATAACTTGCATTACTGTTACTATTGAGTTACAACTATTATTACACAATTGTAACAAGTATTATAACTTCCATACAGGATATTCTCATGTACTTAACATCAAAAGAACCAGTATATTTTTAGGAATCGTCAAAAACATGATTATAGTATATATGTAATGTCTATATAATATATGTATATCTTCCGGGTTACCGTGAGAACCAAGTACAGCTAAGCAATTTGTAAGCTTAAGCAAGTAGGAAGCACAGAACAATAGGTTGTATGTCAGCCTGTTGTGGCTGGCATTATTGTCAACGTCAGAGGTGACGAGAGGAGGAACCGGGGAGAGCTAGTGGAGAACGGCGTGAACGGAGAAAAGAACTCCTCGGACCCCGATACCAACAGACGCTCATCTCAGGAGCTCCGTCCGACACTCACTGGCTGGTTCACTACATTTTGGTTGTAGTAAATCTAAGTTCCTTATTGGACTTATAAATAAATGAGTACCCACAAGAAGTACCATTTTAACTTAGCCCAAACAAGTCTCTAAAATTACACAGACTTATATACGGTAACTAGTGTAAAAAACTGGCATACCAACGTAATGTAATAGTTCGTGGCGAAGTGAACGAAAGAATATGATAAAAGAATAAAATGGTGGGAGGATGACTTAGGATGAGATGCATTGGCCGCGTTAAGTTATTCCGTAATACAGTCAAGTAATAAAGCGGAAATATCATACAAAATACAGATGAGGAGAGCCCCGCCGAGGAGGCCGCGGGGAAGGACGGGTCAGAGGAGGGGAGCAGCGGGTCAGATGAGGAGAGCCCCGCCGAGGAGGCTGCGGGGAAGGACGGGACAGAGGAGGGGAGCAGCGGGTCAGATGAGGAGAGCCCCGCCGAGGAGGCTGCGGGGAAGGACGGGACAGAGGAGGGGAGCAGCGGGTCAGAAGAGGAGAGCCCCGCCGAGGAGGCTGCGGGGAAGGACGGGACAGAGGAGGGGAGCAGCGGGTCAGAGGAGGAGAGCCCCGCCGAGGAGGCTGCGGGGAAGGACGGGACAGAGGAGGGGAGCAGCGGGTCAGAGGAGGAGAGCCCCGCCGAGGAGGCTGCGGGGAAGGACGGGACAGAGGAGGGGAGCAGCGGGTCAGAGGAGGAGAGCCCCGCCGAGGAGGCTGCGGGGAAGGACGGGACAGAGGAGGGGACCAGCGGGTCAGAGGAGGAGAGCCCCGCCGAGGAGGCCGTGAATGAAGAAAAAGCAGAAAAGCTACAAAATACAAGTAACTGTAGCAATGTATCTTCAGTCACGTTAAAATCATCAAAAAGTAAAAAAAAAAAAAAAAAAAAAGGCAAATGGACAATTACTCCAAGTTTTCAGTATTACAGTCAAGTTATAGAGTAAAAATACCCTAAAAAACACAAGTAACTATAGCTGTATGTCGAATTACGTTAAAATCATCTAAAAAGTAAAAAAAATAAGGGACAATTACTCCGAGTGTCAAGTTAAGTCACAAGTCTTGAAAACGGAAACCAAAGTCACGTCAATTATTCAGGGTTCGCGGCTCAATTATAAGTGGTGAGAGGCGCTGACGAGCCTGCTTTGGTGCGGCTAACCCAGGCTTCCTCCCTGCCACTCCTCCCTGTGTACGGCAGGGCAGGGGCAGGGAGAGGCATGGGGGGTGAGACAGAAGCAGGGGTGATTGAATCTCTCTCTCTCTCTCTCTCTCTCTCTCTCTCTCTCTCTCTCTCTCTCTCTCTCTCTCTCTCTCTCTCTCTCTCTCTCTCTCTCTCTCTCTCTCTCTCTCTCTCTCTCTCTCTCTCTCTCTCTCTCTCTCTCTCTCTCTATCCTCTCTTCTCCTCTATCCTCCTACTCTCACTCTCCATCTCCCTCTCTCTCCTCTCTCTCTCTTCTCCTCCCTCTTCACTCTCTCTCTCTCATGCTCTCTCTCCTCTCTCTCTCTCTCTCTCTCTCTCTCTCTCCTCTCGTCTCTCTCCTCTCTCTTCTTGGATCGGTCATTCCTATATCATAATGCCTAAACAATGATACAAATGCTATTTCAATGAGGCTTAATCACACCACACACACACACAAACACACACACACACACAACACACACCACAACCGTGGTGTAAGGGATGCACGCTTGTCCACACGAAAGTACGGGTTCGTCCTCGGCGGAGCGGAAACAATGGGTGTTCTTAAAACCTGAGCCCTGTCACCCAGCGTGAATGGTTGCGGGTGTTGCCGGGGGTTTGAACCTGCTCTCCAGGGTGAGTGGCTTCCCAACAAAACTAAAAAAATNAACCAATTGGCAAAATTCCCTGCAGTGTTCAGACCACTCCTTTTTTCCCTTTCCCCTTACTTTCATCCCTTAAACCCCTTCTCCCTCCCTCTCCCCCTTTCCCTCCCTTTTCCCTGAGGCCACAAAAAACACCTGAGGGGTAATAACATGTTTTTACTTATATAGAAATAATCACTCAGACATCTAGATTCTTTGGGAAAATTTGAAATGGCACACTCGGGTTGTATATTTTATGATGTTTGCGTACGTGTCTGATTGTGTGTATGTTTTTATTAAGTTTAAGTTCCCAAATCCAGGTAAGGGGGAAGGTAAAAAGTAAAAGTAGTGGGTATAGTAGAAAGTAGTAGTTATAGTAGTAGTAGTAGTAGTAGTAGTAGTAGTAGTAGTAGTAGTAGTATTTATAGTAGGTAGGACAAGGCGTGTACAGATGAGGAGGTAATCAGTGCAGCATTGGGTGAGGCTGGCTGGGGCGGGCGGGTTTGAAAGAGTAAACAAGGCATGCCAGTTTTTACTCTCTCCTCCCTCCCTCCTCCTCCTTCAATACCTCGCTAGTTGCTATACACCTCATTTGCCTGTTCCCTGCCTGCCTGCCTGCCTCCCTGCTGCCTATCTATCTGCCGCCTACCTACTACTGCCTTCTATCGCCTGTCTACCTATCATCTGCGTCGGCTATCATCGGGCCTTCTAATTCCGCACAAAAAAAAGAAGAAAAGAGGGGGAGGAAAAGGACGAGAGAGAGAGAGAGGAGAGAGGAGAGAGAGAAAAGGAGAGAGAGGAGAGAGAGAGAGGAAGAGAAAACGAGAGAGAGAGAAAAGATGAGAGAGAGAGATTGGAGAGGGGAGAGAGAGGAGGAGGGGGAGAGAGAGAGAGTAATAATAATAATAATAAATTTTTATTTCCCCCGGCAGTGGTTATTCGTTACATACAATTATTTTCAAGATAATAGCTACATAAATTAAATTACACAATTTTGCATTAAAACATTAAAAATATAAAATTATAAAATTGTAAAATTGTAAAATAGAAAAATAATCGATATTAAAATATATATACAGAATATGCTAATAAAAAGTAAAGGAATAAAAAGCATTATTAAAAGAAAACAAATATTAAGTAAAATCATTATAAAAGGGGTAAATATATTTCTCCCTAAGAATATACTATATACTTAAAAGAAAAAGTTCTTTACTAAAATTCATTTCCATCCCGAAGTAAAAATTTGAGTTTAGTTTGAAAGACTGTAGGGTGTTAGCATCTTTAACTAGCGAGGGGGAGGCTGTTCCATAACTTGGGGCCCCTTACAGAGAGAGATCTGGCCCCATGTCTGTGTTGGTTTTAGGGACGTACAGGTGATCTCGCTGTTGGTGGTGCTCCCAGTAACGTCCCCTACAGTGGAAAAGTCAGTTTTAGGATATAGATGGGTCATTACTTGAAATAGTGACCCCTGTCGTGAGTATTTGGTCTTTAACATTAAAGCCATTGTAGTTCTTTCAAAATGGAGTCACATGATCGTATTCCTGGTTTTACCATCTACTACTTTAGCTGCAAAATTCGTAGTTTTGAACTTTGTTTAGGAGAGTTGTGTTTGCTGTGCCCCATATTACATTGCAATAATTAATAATGCTAAGTACAAGTGATTGTATAATTGCTGTGCGAGTATCCTTGTCGAAAATATTCTTTTATTCTATTTACAACATTAGAGATCGGTTACTTTTTTTACTCATTTCACATACATGTTTGTTAAAAGTAATGTACCTGTCCATGTGTAGTCCAAGGTTTTTACATGTGTGGTGGGTTGAAGGGTTGTGTCGTGGTGCTGTATAGTGAGATTGTCTGGTATCTGGGATAATAGTTGATAGGTACCTATGAACATACACTGTGTTTCTTAGTATTCAGTAGTAAACCATTTTCAGAAAGTACAACTTTGCTTTATGTAAGGTTTCCTGTGTTTTCTGAATGGGGGTGTCAAGGTTATTGAAAAGGGTTGTTGTGTAGGATTTGGTGTGTCATCAGCGTATTGCACTAATATACAGTCTTTAATATAATGCGACATATCATTCACGAAAAGTTAAACAATATTGGGCCAAAAGTTATAGAGCCCTGGGGGAAACACCGTACGTAACATGTAATTTCGAAGAAGTAGTGTTATGTAATCGTACTGACGCGTTCTCCCTTTTAGGTAACTGTAAAACCCAGAAAGTATCAACATTTGTTTTGTCAAGTTTTAAGTAGGAGGGTGTGGTTGACACTGTCAAATGCTTTAGAAGATCGCATAAGGATAATAGGGACACCGTTCCTGTCCATGTTGTCATAAATGTGGTTAGTAATGACAGTAAGGGCTGTTTCGGTAGATAATTTATGACGAAGCCATGCTGGTGTTAGATAGGAGATCATTTGACTCGAGGAAAGTTGTGAGTTGAGTAGCAACAGTTTTTTCAATTACCTTAGAATAGATAGGGAGGGGGGAAAAAGGGGGCGGTAATTACTGACATCATCTGTGTTCCATTTTGTAAAGAGGGGTAACGGTGGCATGCTTCCACCTGATTCGGAAAAAGACGGTTACGATGGAGGTGTTATAGTAAATGTCAAATAATAAGCTAAAACATAAAGTGATTTTTTAACGAAACAGGGAAATATTTTCTGATCCAAAACGATTTTGTGTTGTTAAGGTGCTTGATAGTTAAGAAAGACCGTGTTCGTATCGACGGGTTGGGGCCGGAAATGTTCTATGACGAGGATACTCTAGCGTTCTTGTAGTTACATTTTTGGTCGGGATGTTACGCAGAGACTGTTGTGTTTTTTTGTAAGTAGTTCACCAACAGTTTCGAAAAAAAAAGTATTAAAATCTTCCCCCTTTACTTTTTTCAGCGTCAGATGTGTTGGCATTAGACGCCTTTTTAGGGGGAGGGATTAGGTCCTTTAAAAATCTTCCAAAGTAGCGGCAATGTTATTTTTAGAATTAAGTAATAGAAAAGTGATAGTACTCTTTCCTTGTTTTATCTATAGCTTGCTTACATGTTTTTTTTGGTCCTTGTATTGGGCCTGCAGAGTGTGGCTCGTTCGTGTGCTTTGAGATTACGTTGAGCGGTATTCGTGTTGTTATTGCCTCCCGATCTGATCGGTATCCAACGGGCCCGGGGGGAGGGGGGGCGTGTTGCCTTTGTAACCATGGGGGCGCAGGAATCCAGGCACTTGTTTATCGTGGATGTTAGTATGTCTACTTGTTCATTTTCATCGGGCTGTATTAAATATTTTAAGAGTCTATCCTTCACCAAGTAGTTGTGAGCAGAATGTGTCCTATCATAGTGTGACATGTCACGAATAGTTTTTTAAAGATACGGGGTCGCTTTGTTTACTTAATTGACACGACAAGGTCATGGTCCGCTATGTGATAAGGAATGACGTCAGAGGGGCAGCACCAAAGTCAGGCTTGTTAGGGATGATAAAGTCAAGTAGTGTGGCGGAGGTGGGAGTGACTCGAGTGGGCTTGCTAAAAATTTTTGTTAATTTGTTATTTTTGATGATTCGTGAGAGTTTTCTTTTTGTTGAGAAGATCGTTTATTTAAATCACGAGTATGAAAACAGGTTTGTTTCGCAAAGGGCATTGTTCTTAGGAGGTCAACAATATAGTCAAAAGAATCAGAAAGAGCTTTTGGGGTCGTAAAAGCAAACCTATAATGATAGAAGGTAATTTCTGCACTGAATTTGTATCCATATATCCTCGAGCCTAATTTTTGCGCAAAGTTGTTTCTAATACTTCAGAGCTGAGATGGGCTTTCCCATACACACAAACACCCCAGCCGCGACCGTTATCACACCCGTATAGTTTGTAGTGAGGTATATTACATAGGAATCAGGAGGCAGGAAGATAGCCACGTCTCACTAATACATAAAAAATCGACATCTCTTTCATTTTTCAGCAACTTTATTTCCCCAAGATTGCCTTGTAGTGATTGTGAATTAGGTGTTCAATTTTAAGAAAGTCCTTTATATCTGGTTTAAGGGGAACCCATCGGCTTGACCATCTTTGCCATTCCTAGGCGCTATAAGCAGCACAGAGTTTGCTCTTATGACCCAGTCGTTGACAAAATGCCACCTTTACTTATGGTCGAACCGACAGTTTTAAATTTCTGGTGGTAAATTCCCCAGTTGTAACAAACGACTTTTCTACCCTTTCTGTAGAGAGAGAGAGAGAGAGAGAGAGAGGGGAAGAGAGAGAGAGGAGGGTGAGAGAAGAGAGACGGAAGATGAGAGAGAGAGAGAGGAAAAAGAGGAGGGGAGAAGACCGGAAACTCGTACAACACAACCCCGGACTAGCCAAACCTCAACTCAGTTTGAAATTATGTCCAACAATAAAACGATGATGCCCCGAAAAATTATAATGCTATTAATTATACTAAGTTGTAGTTATTATATTCAAATATACAGATAATGCTTAATGAACGTAAGACAGTACATGGAGACAGTTTTTTTTTTTTTTTTTTATAGGGATGGAAACTATTTTTGTCATCCCTTTTTTGTTGTTTTTAGGGATGGAGACTATTTTTTGTCTTTCTTTTTTTTAAGGGATGGAGACTTATTTTTGTCATGCTTTTTTTTTTCTTTTTTAGGGATGGAGATTTTTTGTTTAATTTTTTGTAATTTTTTTTTGTTGTCATTCCCTTTTTCTTTTTTTTTTATTTATTTTTTCTTCCCTTCCCCATCAGTTTATTTTGTTGTCATCCCTCTCCCTATCAGTTGCCATTTATCTCATGTCCAACATTGACTTGTGTTCCTCCTCAATACTCCACATCCTGACTGCTGTTAATCTGATCTATCTTACACGCGCATTTTTTCATCTGCTTCCCAAACTTTCTCCTCCTCTGTCTTCCGTCCTTATTCTGTCTGTTCTTATATTTTTCTTCTCTCAAATTTTCCTATTTTTGATACTTTAGCTTTGGCCTTTCCTCGGTTTCTTCATCTTCCTCGAATTTTCTTTTCATCCACTTCTTGCCACCATTTTCTGCAGTTTTGTTAGTTGAACATTCCTTTTCCTCGGGTTTTTCTACACACTGCATCGCTTCCAGTTTTGTTTTCTTGCTCCTCTGTGCCATTTCGTCATCATCCTGGATTTTCCTTTTCTTGGCCACTCCGATATCAGTTTTCTTCGTACGTGTTTTCGTTGTTCTCTCAGCCTTCTTCTGCTTCTTGATGTAGAGTTTTCTCAGCTTTTCGTAGCACTGAATGGTCTTGATAAAGCCCTTGGGTTTGTAGTGCCAAAGCCGACGTATTTCCCTCTGAAAGTCTATCCTCAGCCGCCTGTAACCGCGGGATTTGACGCTGCTGAGATGCCTGACGAATCTGTCCAAGATGGCGTGTTGGACATGAGTTTCCCAAGGCCTGTCTTCGAAGGGCAGGCAGGTGGGGTACGATTCCTGCACCGTGTTCTGTTTGGTTTGCATTCCTTGACGGTAGTACTGCGCATGGAGTTCACGGAATATCTTGCTTAGGCTTAGCGGCTCCACAGTGGCCTCCCTCTCCTCCGCCGCCTTTCGCTCCTGCTCCTCTTCCCTCAACATCTCTTCTTCATCATTATAAGAATTTGCTTCCAACCAATCCGAATCAGAGTTGTCGTCGTCTTCCTCGTCACTCGAGTCGTCCCAGTCAAGTCCCTTCAAGCCGTCTTTCTCAAGGGACTCCTCGTCGTCCACCTGTGGCTTCACACAGCCTGATTCTCGGAGGTTCTCGCTGCCCACCACCATGTCGCTTTGCACACACTCGCTCTCCTGCGTCTGGATGTCGTACACTTTCAGGATGATGGCGTCGGCAGAACTCTGATACAAAAACTTGTTCATGCTTTTCAAAACCTTGTTCTTGTGCTTTGCCTTTTCTTTCACCATGTTGACGTAATCTTGACGAAGATGCAGCTGCTTCTTATTACGCGACGATCACGCTGCATTTCTTCTCTTGCGGGAGGTGCATCAAGCCCACATCATCCATAGGGTACAGCGGGAACAGACTATTAAGCTCGTGCTTCGGTAATTCCCTCTTCAAAGACTTGTGTTTCTGCTCCAGGAATCTCTGCGTCAAACTCTCGTAAGTGATTTTTGCGACAGACAAATACTTTTTCTTTTTCTTCTCGCTCATGCTTCTCAGTTTTTCAACCACTTCCTCGCGGCGGGCCCGTTTTTCCTTCGACTCGCAATATAACTTGTAATCGTCGTCAATGAATTGAACGAGGCTTTCCACGTAGCCTTGAAGCTTGTGGCAAATATTGCTGCTGCTGACCCAGGGAAAAAGCTGCTCCTGTCCTTGCCTTCTGGCCACTGTCTCCATGAACAACAAGAGCGAGGTTCTATCCGGGTAGCAGTGCGACTCCTCTCCCTTGTCCCTCTGCATCTTGGTGAACACGTGGTCGTACAGGTATTCCACGCGCCGCAAGGGCAACCCATCCAAAAAATTCACAATCTTGACCGTTAATTGTCGTTTTTGACGCAGCCTCTCGACCGCCGCCTGGGCTTCAAAGATCTCTTCACAAGACACTTGACACTCTTGCGATACACCATAAAGATGAGCCTCCATCTCCGTCTTGAGGAAGTGGTTCAGGTAGGCCTTCTGCCGCCTCAGAGACTTCCACACTGTGCTGTCGTCCGTCTCCAGGCACAGCCCCGGGAACGCTTCCAAGCCCTTGGCCCGCCGCCTCAGCATTCCGAACAACGCAAAGTTACGCCGACACACCGTCTTCATCACGTACTTACGAATGTTCCGGCTGACGTCCTTCTGCATGAAATGTTCCAGAATGGTCTCACTTTCTTGCTCCGAGACCCGGGAACGGCTCATTTTCGGGAACAAGGCAGCCTTGCCGCGGTGGAATTTTCGGCTGTATCTCTTATCCGTTCTTGGGCCGCCAGCCACCAATTCCTTCATCCACAGGAAGCGCCTCCCATCCTGCCTCAGCCTGCCACATGTCTCCTCCTCCTCCTCCTCGTCGGTACTGTTGCTGAATTCCGCAACAAGTCTTTTCACCACGCTGAGGTCCACCTCTCTGTTCTCATTCTCTTCAGCCGAGTCACTGTCTTCGTGCTCGCTCTGCGAGGGATAATAGGCAGGACTCAAGTAGGCCACGCTTTCATCACTCTGCTCATCATCACTCTGGCACACAGACGACTCACTCTCCTCTCCTGAAGTACTGCTCTCCTTCCTGTCCATCCATTCTACGGTCCATGCCAGGCTGCCTGACTCCAGTCTTCGTGGTACAGCGTTGTGGCCCACGGAGCACTGACAACTGTCCCCGCAGCAGGAGAACACGTCCTTCTCTTCGTCCTCGTCGGCGTCTGAGAGGTTGCAGTACTTTCTCTCGTCGTCGGAGTACTCAAGACCCTCGTAGGATTTGTCATCGGGGATGTAATACTCCTACGTGTCATTCTCCTCGTCGCTGGAGTCAATGTCCTGCTCCTGCATCCCAGAGGCGCTGTCTTGGAAGCCATCAGGGTGGTGGCTGCGGCTCTGTTCACGCGCCTCGTGCCCCTCGCCCTTCTCGCCCTCCTTCAAGGACTCCTGCACCGTCTTGCTTCCGCTGTAGATCGCCTCCACCGCGCTCACCAAACCCTCGTGGTCCTCAGCGTGTCGCGAGACAACGGCGCTAAAGAACTGCTTCACCATCTCCTCCTCCGTCCTCCTCCTCTTCTTATTGTTTTCATCTCTTTCCTTTTCGGCTTCATCAGCTTAATCGCATTCTTCTTCAGTCCCGTTGCTTTCTTCAGCTCCTTCACTGTCACAGGAACTCTCGCTCTCACCACCCTCATCATCAGAATCTTCACCACTTGAGTTATCGTCGCTTCGTCCATCGTCGGTATCGTCATCACTCTCTTCCTTGCTGTTTTCAAACATTTCCTTATCCTTGACCTTCTATAAGAGGACCAGCTTGTCCAGCCCCCTCTTGAAGTAGCGGTGAATGATGCCCTGCATGGCGTAGTGCACCTTACGTATCACCGCCTCCTGTGCCTTCTCGCTGCTGCCCTGCACACGGAAGTACGTGCGTCGCAGGAACGCCTTGATGATGTGCGTCACGTGCTGCACCACCATGCGCTTGGGGAAGGCCAGCCGCGCCACTACCTCTTCCTGTGCCTTCTGCAGCTCCGTCAGGCGGCTGATGGCCACCACACACTTTTCCGAGCAGGAATTCTGCAGCGTGGTGTAATCGGCTCCCTCCAGCACAAAGTTACTGACGGGAGGATCAGGTTTTGCCAAACCTTGGTGTTGCGTCACGTCAGAGGAGGCTGCAACGCCCTCCATGACGGCGCTCCAGGTCTGCTCATCAAAGCAGCAGTATTTCTGCAGCCATTCGTCCACCTGATCAATCTTGCCAAGCTCCTGCTGTTCTTCATCCTCGTCCTCCTCAGAGTCGCAGTTTCCTGCCTGAGGTTCATCCTCCTTCAGGATCTGAGTGAGGTCGGGCTCCTCCGCGGCCTCTGTCACCTCCTCGCCAGGGCGGGAGTCTTGGTCCTCTGGCGGGGAATCCAAACACGGGCTCGCCTCTCTTTCCACTTTCTTCTGATGGCGATTCTTCTTCATCTGAATCTTAGTCTTACGCTGGGCAGCCAGACGTCTTTCCTTGGCTCGCTGGGCTCGCATCTGCCGGACCTGAGCGCCGCGATTGCCTTCAGGAAGACCTTCATGGGATGCTGAGGCCATTGTGTTAGACTCTTCATAAATCTCAATGCAATCCATTAGAGCGGTCATCTCTGACTTCTTTGACTACACCAAGAACCTGTCAAACACCTAGGGTCGCAATATTAAGGATCTTTTTTGTAAAAAAAAGAAGAGCTTGGAGTTAGCGGCGGTGGGTTCCAAGATGAGGATGGTGGTGACGCGAGTCGAGGTGAGCTTGGAGTTGAGAAGAATAGAACTTTGGGGTAGTAGAGGCGCAATTCCCTTCACTTATCCATTCAAAATGAACCGTACGTGTGCGTACATATATTTTTTTTCTTCTCAATCCCGTACGCCTGATAACTACACTACGGGGTGTGGCGAGACCATTTCTGATCTTACGGCTAGGGTTTACACATACACAGACACACACACACATACACACACACACACACACACACACACACACACACACACACACACACACACACACACACACACGCACACACAAATACACACGTACATACAAACACTCCACACACACACACACCCACATGAGTGAAGGATTGCCTCCCTCAGCACCTGCCGGGTTTTAGAGGTCACAACTCCTCGGCGTAATAATCGTACCTGTTCTCTAAGAGACAAACAGAGGCTAGAACGTGAAAGGAGACCAGGCCAAATTGTCTCCTACTATCCGGGGACTCGAACCCACATCCTCATTATTATTTTTTCTCCTCTCTCTTTCTCTCTCTCTCTTTCTCTCTTTCTCTCTCTCTCTCTCTCTCTCTCTCTCTCTCTCTCTCTCTCTCTCCTCTCTCCTCACTCTCTCTCATCTCTCTCTCTCCTCTCTCTCTCTCTATCCTCTCTCTTCTCTCTCCTCTCTCTCTCTCTCTCTCTCTCTCTCTCTCTCTCGCTCTCTCTCTCTCTCTCAGTCTCAGCAGAGAGCAAGTGGTTGCTATCAATAAAGAAATCTTTCTATTTTCTTCAACCTCTATTCATATGTTGCTGATCCTCCTAATTATAATGATCAATACAAGCTCACTTCCTCCTATAATATAATGACATATCAATTGTTATGTATTTTTTATTTACCCAACAAATCCAGAATATTTTTTTGTTCATATATGTTTGGTATTATCCTATTGCATAACTGTTATCATTATGCCATCATTGTTACTATTATTATTGTTTTATTGTTGTTAGTTTAAAAAACATCTACAATCTTCAGTTATTATTATAATTTTTTTTTCTTTTACGTACGCAAACTTTTTTCTATAAGCTGAAAAGGTTGCGTTTGTTATGAAGGCAAATACATTACAAAACAACCAAGAGAGAGAGGAGATGAGGGAGAGAGGAGAGAGAGAGAGAGACGAGAGAGGACGAGGAGAGAGAGAGAGAGAGAGATGAGGAGAGAGAGAGAGAGAGAGGGAGAAGAGAGGAGAAGGAGAGAGAGATGAGGAGAGAGATGAACGAGAGAGAGAAGGAGAGAGAATTAGGAGGAGAGAAGAGAGAGAGAGAGAGAGGATAAAAAAAATATCCAGTGAAGAGGGAAAAGGCAAAATCAAAACAAATAAGAATTAAGAACAATAAGGTAGTCTTGGCAAGTACCCAAACTTTTTCAGTACGGGCGAGGGAGGGTGGAAAAGGGGGGGGGGGTATAAAATGGTGAAGCAAGGAATGAGTAAATATTGATAAAAGATACGTGTCAGTCAGTAATCACTTCTAACATATATAATAACTTGCATTACTATTACTATTGAATTACAACTATTATTACACAATTATAACAAGCATTATAACTTCCATACAGGATATTCTCATGTACTTAACATCAAAAGAACCAGTATATTTTTAGGAACGTCATAAACATATGATTATAGTATATATGTAATGTATATATAATTATATGTATATCTTTCCGGGTTTACCGTGAGAACCAAGTACAGCTAAACAATTTGTTAGCTTAAGCAAGTAGGAAGCACAGAACAATAGGTTGTATGTCAGCCTGTTGTGGCTAGCATTATTGTCAACGTCAGAGGTGACGAGAGGAGGAACCGGGGAGAGCTAGTGGAGAACGGCGTGAACGAAGAAAAGAACTCCTCGGACCACGATACCAACAAGACGCTCATCTCAGGAGCTCCGCCGACACTCACTGGCTGGTTCACTACATTTTGGTTGTAATAAATCTAAGTTCCTTATTGGACTTATAAATAAATGAGTACCCACAAGAAGTACCATTTTAACTTAGCCCAAACAAGTCTCTACAATTACACAGACTTATATACGGTAACTAGTGGAAAAAACTGGAATACCAACGTAATGTAATATAGTCAATTCACGAACGCTAGAGCCACATGCCCCTCCCCCGAGGTGGAGCTTGGACAAGCCCTGGTTCGCTCTTGATTGGGTGATACCGTTCTGTGGCGTGATGGTGGGTTGGCCGTCAAAATGTACACTAACCACTTCCCCACTCCTGTGGTTCCCTTCTCCACTCCAAGCTAACGGTCTGATCTCCCAGGCTCCCACATCCCCTTGTTAATCCCTTAATTGTCCTTGACCCGTCAGACTCACCCACACACACACACACACACACCACACAGACACACACACACACACAGACACAGACGCAGACACACACACAGACAGACACATACACAGACACACACAGACACAGACACAGACACACACACACACATGGGGGTGTGTGTGTGGAAGCCCAGCTTTGCCAAAGATGGGTAATAATGAGCCCCAAAAGCTCGCATGAGGGGTGAAAACTGGCGATCGCGACCCAGCTCGCGGGACAAGCCCAGGGTGAAGACACAGACACAACAGACACAGACACACAACACACACACACACACACACGGGGACACACACACAAGACACACACACACACACACAGACCCACACACCAGGGACACAGACACAACACAACACACACACAACACAACAGACACAGAACCCCAACACACACACACACACACCCCCAACACAACACCACACCAACACACAACACACACACACACACACAGTGTACGCGCAAAAAATAATTGATATAAAAACAGAAAATAAATAACTTTGAATCATTGTTGTATTTGTTTTTTTTCCTCTCCCCTCTATCTCCCTCTCTTCATCTCTTCTTTCTTCCTTATTTTCTCGTCTTTCTCTTTTCTTTTTTCTCTCTTCCTCCTCTCTCCTCTCTCTCTCTCGCTCTATCTCTATCTCTTCTCCTCTCTCTCTCTGCTCTCTCTCTCTCTCTCTCTCTCTCTCTCTCTCTCTCTCTCTCTCTCTCTTATGTGTGTGTTTCAGTAGAAATTTTTACCAATGTCAAAGCTACGAGTTGTGTTTCGTGTGGTATTTCTGTTACGTCATCATTTTTGTTGTTGTGCTTCTCCAACATTCACACCTATATTATAACATGTTTGTTCCTTGTGATCGCTCATTCCATTATATATTATTACTCTTCATTATATGATCATCAGCGCAAAAGATTACTTTGAGTCGAATCTGATCAATATAATGCAAGAAGACGCCCATTCAGTTTAAGATAGCAGCAGAAAGCTTTCAAACAGAGCCCAAAAATCGTCGTTTGATCGTGTCGTCAACGCAGTGTGTCCCGCCAGAATAGGTTGACAGTAAACAAATTAAAACAAATACTTCAATAACCAAGATGAGAATGTCAATAGGATTACTTGAGCAGTATGCCAATGGAAATAACAATCCGTTAACTGTAATAACATTCAAAGTGACAAGAAATGCCAGCCTCTTTGAGTGTGATAGCTGTCCTGCTGCCTTTCAGGAAGTGAAGGTTTATTTGTTGCTAGGATTTTTTTTTTTTTTTCTTTTTTGAAATCCGTGTCACTTTTCACGTCGAACGTTCTTCGTCCTTTCCTGCCAGCCTCGTTTTTTTTTTTTTTGTTCTGTACTTTTTTTTTTGAAAAAAGGAAGGGGGGAGATGATGGGCGGGAGGAGCCTTCACCCTTACTCTCATTATCTCACTTTAAATAGATAGTGTAGAATATCACGATATGACTGAAAACTCAAATGGTTCGCTTGTTGTGGTTCCATTGCCAAAACTTGCAAGTGAAGTTGCGCTGACGAGAGATTGTGAAGCATTTCGGCTCCTGTTTGTGTCGCAATGGAGAAGAAGAGAAGAGGAGGAGGAGGAGGAGAGGAGGAGGAGAGAGGAGGAGGAGGAGGAGGAGGAGGAGGAGGAGGAGGAGGGAGGACGCCGGACGGGGAAGGAGGAGGAGGGAGGAAGAAAAGGTCTATATACATTGGACTTCTCCCTCCTCTCCCACGTCACGCACCAGCTTGTCGCTTCTCCCGTGTCAGGGCAATAAGCGTCCCTCCCTTTCACTATTCCTCGCCTATAGTGTTTCCGCCGGGCAAGCAAGCAGATCTGAGCGGTACAATGTGGCTGATAAAGTAATGACTAAGAGTAATAGTAAACGTAGTAGTGTTCCTGCGTCAGGAGGGTGTTTGGTGTGTTGCCCTTCTAAGATCTGAAGAAGCATGTTTTAAGTCTCAGTTGTTTTGGACTTTCACTGTTATGTCATTCCATGGAACAACAGTAGCAAGGTATCAAGCAATGGTGGATCGATTTATCTTGTAATAGTTGAAGATTCAGGGATTTTTATTATAAAAGAACTCGTGTAGATATTTATGTGTGTTTATAGTAAAACTTGTAAGAGGGCTTTAACGTATGTCCTGGTTGTGCTGAAGATAAAGAATGAAATATGCTCAGGCATTCACCAGTCTCGAAAGCATATGTGCCGGAGGAAATAAGATCAGACAAACAGATGCAATAGATACTAGCCATGATGTACTCAAGAAAAATCAATCAGCAAACACGAGGAGGAAAAAACACCGCTATGAGATTCTTTCACGAAAGTCTGTGTTTACTCTTTTTAGCACCACAAGCTCCTCTGATTCTTTTTCTTGAAGTAAGTTCATGTACATACTTCTACAAAAACTAAATAAGCCGTACATAAAACCTTACCCTTGAGTGCCAGATCGTAATTTCAATTGTAATTTGGTAGTACCATTAGACGATTCAATGAGTATGCGCCAATATTTATAGATAGGACCGTTTAGTATCCTTGTTCGAACTAACTCATTCTGTATATTTAAGTGCTTTTCGTAATTTCATGGCTAACAACAGACGATGTTCTATAGCAATTTTCTATTTTCTTTGTTGTGTAAGACACAGACAGGGGACGGGGGACGGTGTTCATGTTGACGGCGAGGGAAGCCGTAATTGGTGGACAACAATAAATAACTTTGTATCAGTGAACATTAGGGATAGTGAGGTGATAAACAACCCTCTCTATGGCAGCTAGTAGTGGGGGAAAAAAAATATGTAACTACCGCAAACACATCATCCGTGATAGCATGCAGCCTATGAGACTTTGAAACAAGCTGTCAAAAATGAGGATGTAAGGGGAAGTGTGGCGTCACGTCGGACTCCAAACTCAAGTCTGGCTTCAATTGATTTATCATGGAATACAATTTAATAAGATATAATTAACTTGTAAAAAAAAATACTACGCCTTACATATATTTTGGACACTGATTTATAATCTAACCTCAGTCATATACTGTTTCAAATAAATATGCGCGTATAGTGAATTAATAGACCCGGAATTTTAATAATCTCAATCAACGTGAATCGCGTTGGAATGAAATAAAATTCGGAAGATATACGTATTTTCTTCACCATAACAGTTAACTTAAAAAAAGATAGAAAATATAGATACACAAAAACACATGCATTGTTTTGCTAGGAACCCTATAGAATGATGTCATCGATGCGGCTGGTCATTACATAGGTGACGCGGTTAAGGGTGACGCGTGTGTAGGTGTTGCGGGGACATTACTGATGCAAACACGACGGCACGCGACACCCCTCCTCAAGCCTGGGACACGTCCTGTTGTTCCTTCTACGACCAAACGATAGGGTGGAGAGGCTGGTCAGAAGTATGCGTTTCTACCTTCTCCTCCTCACTCATCCTATACTACTACTAATACTACTACTAGCTACTTAATACTACTATACTACTACTATATACTATTACTACTATACTACTAATATACTAATACTATATTACTACAACTATTTTTTAAGGCTAATACTACTACTACTATTACTACTACTACTACTACTGCACGACGACTATGCTCATAATACTATTAACTACTACTACAACTTACTACGCCCACTAACTACCACTTCTACTCCCAGAACAGCTACTACTACCGTCAGACGACTACCTACTACGTACTGATTACGACTACTACTGACTACTACTATACTACTACTACGTATTAGTACTACTGACAACTATCTGAACTGCCACGACTGACCATACTACACTTACTACATACTACTACACTACTACTATACTACTACTACTACTATACTACTACTATACTATTACAAACTCACTCATTTACAAACACACCAACACGCCACACCATAATATTATTATATAACAACCCATGGCATCCGGCACTGCGCTGTATACAAGGGGGGTACGGCCCGAGTACTGTACCGATGCGCTGCCCCGTTAAGGTTGAAAATACTAAGGTGAAGTAAGACACTGACATATTGGCTTGTTAAGGGAGAGTAATGACAGGGTGGGTGATGTTGCTCCGCTAAGGCCGAAGAGATGTAGTGTTCTTGTCTATGAAAGTATTTCATTGAGAGAGAGAGAGAGAGATAGAGAGAAAGAGAGCGGAGAGAGAGAGAGATGTGAGACGGAGAGAGGAGTAGAGGGCGAACGAGAGAGAGAGTGGGAGAGAGAGAGAGAGAAGAGAGAGAGAGAGAGAGAATCGTAGCGTAGTGTTCATGTCCTAATTAGAGTATTTCATTAACCGAGAGAGAGAGAGAAGAGGGTGGGTGGGTGGGGGAGGGGTGGGTGTGTGTGTGTGTGGTGTGTGTGTGTGTGTTAAGGGGCGATGGAGGGTAGAACAACACAGTAAATGGAGACAAATTTTTAAATATTATAGAGAAGGATTAATTTGGTTGTGCTGTAATGACCAGGTAACACTTGTAACACTGGAATTGACCCAGGTAACAAAGATGTAACACTGTAATGACCAAGGTAACACATATGGTAACACATGTAAGACCCAAGGTAACACATAGGTAACACTGTAATGAGCCCCAGAGGTAAAACATACGGTAACACTGTAATGACCCAGGTAAACACATATGTAACACTTGTAATGACCCCAGGTTAACAATTATGTAAACACTGTAATGACCCCCCAAGGTTAAACACATATGTAACCACTGTAATGACCCAGGTAACTTTTACATAGTAACCCGTAATGAACCCCAGGTAAACACATATGAACACAATAAAGTATAACTATACCTACGATTTTAAAACTGAACAATTTAGTCCTTGGTTACGTCTCTTCGTATGGCACTTGTTCCGCACGCGCGGGATGATTTGAGAAACTTTTCTTTGTTACCTCTTCTCCCAGCGTTTTCTATCTGTTCTGTAGTGAGGCGACCAGACAACGAAACGCAACATTCAAAGATGAGGACGCACTTATCGCACTGAAAAGGTAGGATTGATGACTTTTTCAACCTACATGGATAGTTAGTGATTGAAACCGATTCATTTGTAGGCCTCTTAACGATTCTGAAACAATGTTCACTAGTTTGAGGTGTTGTAACAATGATCCCGAAGACTCTATTTCTGTTACATGGAAAAGCTCTGGTCTGTTTATTTTATCAATCACTACTAAACATTACTATCTATGATCATGTACTACTTAAAACCCAAGCAATAAAAAATAAACAATAAGATAACCGAACACACCTTTTCCATTCTCTGCCTCGAGTGGTTAGACCTAGGTGTTATTATACATATTTATTTACACCATTATATATTCATTACATACATATTACTACATATCATTTTATCTGTTTTATATATGTGTTACCTGGGGTTCATACAGTGTTACATTATGTGTTACCTGGGGTCATTACAGTAGTGGACATATGTGTGTACCTGGGGTCATACATTGTTAATATGGTTACCTGGGTCATGACAGTGTTAATATGTGTTAATGGGGTCATTACAAGTGTTACATAATTGTGTTACATGGGGTTCATTACAGTGTGTTACAATGGGTCTACCTGGGGTATTTAAAGTGTTAAATATGTGTTACCTGGGGTCATTACAGTGTTACGATATGTGTACTTGGGGTAATTACAGTGTTAAATATGGTTACCTGGGGTAAGTACCAATGTTAAATATGTTTCTGTACCTGGGTCATCTACAGTGTTACATTGTGTTACCTGGGGCGTCACTACAGCTGTTCAATTATGTGTACCTGGGGTCATTCCAGTGTATATATGTGTACCTGGGGTCATTCCAGTGTTTACATAGTGTTAACTGGGGTCATTACACGCTACACAAAATTATCCTTCTCTGTCATATTTTAAAAAATTGTTCCATTTTACGTGGTGTTAGACCCTCCATCGCCCCTGACCACACACCCACACACACACACACACCACACACTAAAACACACACACACACACACGCCCACGCACGCAAGCACGCACGCACGCACCGCACGCAAGCACGCACGCACGCACGCAACGCAACCACCGCACGCACGCACGCACGCACGCACGCCACGCACGCACGCATCTGCACGCGCGCGCGCGCATCACACAACACACACACACACTACACACACAACACACACACAACACACAAACACACACACACACACACACACACACACCACACAAACACGCGGCCAGGCAAGATACGAGTAAATACCAACAAAGGACCCACAAGAATGATAAAAGCAGAAGGCGGCGCAGTGAAGGAGAGCGCTTCTCCACACTGGCAATTATTTTTTTTTTTTTTTTGATCGTGCCGTTAATCGTGGAAAATATGAAACGTATAAATTAGTGACTAAGTGATATATTAATGTAGTAATAGTAACGGGCAAAAGTATGCCGTACGGAAACTTATTTATTATCGAATTTGTCCGTGTCTCTCAAGCAAAAAAAAGGTGGATGATTGAAGGGGAAAAAAAGAGAAATAAAAGGGGAGAAAAATAATGAGATGCCAATTGTGATCCTTAGAGAGCGAAGGGTGAATAGTGCCAACATGGACTGTGGCAATCTGGCCGTCACACAACCTAACGCATGACTGAGATCATGGAAGAAGGAGAAGATGGGGAGAAGAAGAAAGGCAAGAAGAATGATAGAGAGGAGATAGGGAAGAATAATGGAAGAAGAAGAGGAATGGAAGAAAAAAAGAGAAGGACGAGAGAGAAAGAGAATGTAAAGAAGGGAGGGAAGAGGAGGAGGGAGAGGGAAAGAGGAATAAGGAATAAGCAATGGCGGGTTGGTGGGGGGGGGAGAATCTCTTTAAAATCGATTGAGTAAATTAAAAACTGATCGGGAGAGATCAAGGGTTATGCGGTAGAGGTGCCTTTTAATTAAATCTGTGTAGTGACGCTCGGCAGCTCTGCGATCTGATACTTCCGAGAGGACGGGCGATCAATGGAGGAGGACGAGGAGGAGGAGGACGAGGAGGAGGAGGAGGACGAGGAGGAGGAGGACGAGGAGGAGGAGCGACGAGGATGAGGAGGACGAGGAGGAGGAGGGCCGAGAGGAGGATTTACATAGGATTACATAGAATACAGACACCACGTAGACCTATTGGTCCATAGCGAGGGTATCTGCTGAACTACATATAATAACTATCAACTACTTTAAGAAAACCAGTCTGGAAAATGATACATGTCCCTAAAGGAGAATAGGAACATGGAAGTTTCATAGTGCAGAATGATAGGATATGACAACAGATAAACTACAACTACCACTACGGCCTAATCGAACGGGGGAGCCTAGATACGAATTCGAACTATCAATTTACCCATTTACTTTACCAGTGCGCGTCAAGTCTGTTTTGAATGTATTCATGTTTGGGCTCGACAACATTTGCTGGTAACTTGTTCATCGGTCAACGACTCTAATCATTGAAATAATCTTTACGGAGATCCGGTGATTGCAACGTTGACCGTGTTAGTTTTAATACACATTATTATTGTGTCATGCAGCTGAAAGTCGAATAGTTTCTGATAGTGACATCAAAACCTTTTAGAATCTTAACAGGTTTCTATTCAACGTCCCCACGGATTCTACGATCCTTTAAGGAAAAAACATATTAAGTTTACGCCGAGTTTTCTTCATAAAAGATTTCGCAGAGAGGAATTTTGTGGTTGCTCTTCTTTGCAGATTCCAATTTGGCTTGATCTTTTACGAACAGGGAGACCAGAATGAAACGGCATATTCCAAGTGCGGGCCTAACAAAGGGACGGTTGTCTAATTGGGCAGACTTTCGGAGTTTTTATGTTCAAGTTCACGTTTAAGAAAGCCCAAACATCATATTTTGCACTTTAATGGCCAGCTAGGCAAGCCGATGGTTTCAGATCATTACTGATGATGCACCTAAATCCTTTTGCTGTACTTCAGTTACGAGTATTTGCATTGGATAGTTATATTTGAGGTTATCGTTTGCCTATATGCATACTTTACATTTATCGGAATGAATTTTAATAGCCATTTATTCACTCCATCTGAAGTTGTCGAGCATCACTTGTATGAGTTCGTAGTTTCTTAGTATAGCTTTACGGCCTAATTGGTGTCATCTGCAAATTTCGATATTTTAGATACAAGTCGCCACAAGTCCAGACGCCTTTTTTTTGATCGTTTGATAATATCAGAAAAGAGTAGGAACCAAAACCGAGCCTGAGGCACCCCACTAGTAACATCTAACCAATTCAGATGCCTCGCCATTTATACTACTCGTCTTGTTACGATTTGAAAGACAATAGCCAATCCATGAACATAAATTCTCTCCTAAGCCATGTGCCCTAGTTGCGTCAAAAGTCGCTTATGAGGAACTGATATCGAAGGCTTCTGAAAATCAAGTATATAAATTTACGAAGGAATATAGCGTTCCCAGTTTGAATAAATGACATCTAAAAAAATCCAGGAGGTTGTTAAGACAGGATCTCTTATTCGAAATCCATGCTGGAGTTTAGTATTGAGTTATTTTCATCGGAGAAAAAGACAATAGTTTACCCGAATATTGCTCAAATAGTTTAACAATCACGGACGTTAGATAAATGAGCGATAAAAATTTTTTTTTTTTTTTTTTTACCTTGCAGAGGCTCTAAATCCCTTCTTGAATATCGGTGAACATTAGCTAATTTCCACATACTAGAGAACATTTTTGTCACTTAGCGATTTATTGCAAATAATCTTAATTTTTCTTGGCAGCGAAAGGACATGTGACATTCACGAAAAGTAGCGCGGCGAAGATTTACGTCCACCCCCACGGGATTTTGCTGAGTCAAGTTTCAGCAAATACTTGATGATTCTCGCATACTGTTATCCTCTCCTATTACAGTCTATCCCTTTCGAGAACCCGCATACATGTTTACTAGGTTCTAGGTAAATGGATGTTTCGCTTCTTCTTTAATAAACCGCATTAAAGTATTCATTGAGTACGAACGCAATCTCTTATTATCGACTTATCATAGAGATTTATTTATCTTTCAGTGGCCAATACTTGTTTTTTCCTTTTGACGTTTTTTCTTACTTCCGACGTATTTATTGAAAGAGAACCGTATTCGGGTTGGATTTAAGGATTCCATTTGCAATTTTTTCTTCATACTCGCGCCTTTTAAGACTTAATAGTCTTGCGGTGTAGCGAACCGTTTTACGGTTGTATCTCTAGAAGAGCACGTCTGCATTTGACGGTTTGTAACTTATACGCTCGGGCGCGTTCTGTCAATGATTTGTTGATCTATTATTCATCCAACTTGGTTTGTTATGTTTATTAAACGTTTCTTACCATGGCAACATGTTTTCCGACACTGATGAGTTATTGTGAATACATTACACCTGTTTCGGCGTTAACCATTTAGTAGGTCATCCATTCAACTTTCGCTTAGTACCCTGACTGATCTTCGAGAAATTGCTTATTATAATTTCGGTACTAGTAACGATTTGCTGTGAGATCTACATTGCAATTTATGCGCATCTGATTAGCCTGTGTACACTGTTTGCCAAATGTTCACCTATATGCCAGTAATCAATAAAGATCAATGTCGGGTAGTGAAACTAAATCTAGGATACTATATACCATTGTAGGCTCACGAGACACCCTGATTTAAATATACTTCGTTCACCATATCAAGCCAGTCGCACATACCTCTCTATCAGCCAGAATTAGTTATCAGTTTTTTTTTTTTTTTTTTTATACGAGTAGGGTAAATCTCCAAACTTATGTATCGTTATTATGTTCACAACTCCGACTTTATCTCGTCAGTACAGGAAGGCAATTACTTCAGCATTTAGATTTGGGAGAGAGAGTGATATATTGTTCCCAATAGTTAGCAATTTACCGTTTAGCTTAATCTTTGCGGAAGACTGAGTCATAATGATCTTTGTTTACTTTATCGATTTCGATTGCTTGCAAATTTCTTTATGTAAGGAATGACACCTCCACTGCTTTATGCGTGCGACAATTATGAATGTACTTATAGCCTGCGAATGGCTATTTCAGCTAATAATGATTATCTTTTGTGTATTGTACCAACTCCCAGTGATAATGACGAATATCTGCCGTTACGCAGCAACGTATGCAATATTCGTACGCTTTAAAATAATGCTTCTGCATTTGTTGTAGATATTTACGTTCTCTGATAGTTTTCGCGTAAACTGCGTAGGTTTACCGGTCTGAGGCGTCTAGGGTCCAATGTTACAGGCGCTTGAATTAAGTTACTTGATTAGTATTTGCGGAAACGGACGTGACCACACGTGATGTGGGGTAAGAAAGGGGTTTTAAGGGATGCTGCTACCGTGTCCGACCTCGGCTTTTTGATCTGTAAGAGAAAACTTGGCATTTAGAGAGTCTAATCGTTTTTTCCCCCCCCCTTTTTTTCCTGCGTGGCGACGGGGCTGAGTTGGAGTCGTTCACCCAAACAGGCATGGAAATCCTCAAAACCAGGATTGGATTCCTCGTTAGACAATCATCCCAGAAGTTGTGCGAGTCTACATTCTCATGTGCGACAAGCAGACCTCAGTCGGTTATTGTGCCTGAACGCCTTAGTCGTAAAGCGTCGCGCCTACTCCTAGTCTGTGGGAGAAATATCCTGAATAATAATAGATTAGATTTAGTTCTGGAATTTTCCGGATCAAACTTCCTGTACTGTCCAGGAATTTCTTCAGATCCGCTACTGTACACGTCGTTGGTTCCTGCATGGATGAATAGAGCAGTGTTAGCGTTAGTCGTTCTTTGTGACGTAACGCACGGTGCAGTTGATGTCGTCTAGTCTTGCTCCTGGGAAAACAGAAGCGCTTCCTTTTGTCACTCGTAGAAACTTACCACCAAAACTCCACCAGTGTCTCGGAGGATTGAGTCCCGATCAATCCTGCGTCCCGTGTAGTCTTCCTTACATTCGCCAAGAACCTGAAAATTTGTTGTAGGTTTTGATCGTTAGGGGCGCTTGACTGTGTTGGTCGGTAGTGATCCTCGCCTACGGGAACAAAGGAGAAGGTGAAGGAGAAGACGAGGGAGCGGGGGGAGGAGGAGGATGCTAGGCGTTAGAGGAAGTGAGAAGGGGGTGGGAAGGAGGAGGAGGAGGAGGAGGAGGAGGAGGAAGGAGGAGGAGGAGGAGGAGGTGAGAGGAGGAGGAGTGGGAGGAGAGGAGAGGCGGGGGGGGAGGAGGGGGAGAGTTGTTGTTTTGTGTTTGTTTTTGTATTGAGGAGGAGGTGCGTAGGAGGAGGTGAGGAGTGGAGAGTAGGAGTAGGAGCAGAGGCGGAAGGAGGAGGAGCTAGGGAGGAGGAGGTGGAGGAGGTGGAGGGGTCTGGATGAAATAGAAGGGGAATGAGGAGGGAGAGGTGGAGGAGAGGATGAGGGAGGAGGAGGAGAGGAGGAAGGGGGAGGAGAAGGGTGAGGAGAGGAAGAGGAGGTGGAGGAGGAGGAGGAGGCGGAGGAGGGAGGAGAGGAGGAGGCGGAGGAGGAGGAGCGAGTAGTTTTTTTTTGTGATGTTTGATTGATGAAGGGGGAGGAGGAGGAGGAGAGGAGGGAGGAGAGGAGGAGGAAGAGGAAGAGAAGAAGTAAGGAAGGAGGAGAGAGGAGGACTTTGAACGCAATGCATAAGGAGTGTGTTTGAACGGTGACGTGAGTGTGGATGAGGAGGCAGATGGTACTAAGGGATGGGCTATCAGGGGTGATGCGGGAGAAATGAAGAGGTTGATAGAGGAGGAGGCGGAGGGAGAGAAGGAGGAGAGAGGGGAGAGGCTTCATTACGGAGGAAAAAGTTGTGTAGGAGTGGGTGTTTGAGGCACGAGGACGGGTGACTCGGTACCGGCAGGGTGTGGGTACCCCCGTACATTGGAAATAACACATTTTTGTAACACCGTCGTAGCTACGCTTGTAGATTCTACAATTTGACTCCCATAAAGAAAACTCTCTCTCGCGCCGGTGGAACTCTTAGTTTAGCGTAGCAAAGCTCCTCTGTATGTACAGAGCCGTACATGATAGGAATGTACAAAGTACTGACTACTAGCATAAAAAACATACGCCTCCCCATAAGGGCAGTTATGAAGTTGTGCAGGAATTCTGATAAAAGTTTGTAGGAATAAGTTACCAACAATAAGAATAGGAATATATGTCTGTGTACAGTTCATATTGGGCTTTTTTTCTTTGTCTCTCTGCCGTGTTTGTACCAAGACGGGGACATGAGGGACGCCAACTAGAGAGTAGGTAAAACGGTGCTTTACGCGTGTTCAAAAGGTCATTCCCTTTTGGGAAAATACTTCTCAAGCGCTGTGTAGCTGGCCACACCATTTAAGACTACCTTTGGGAAAATAGATGCCTCGAATCATTAATGCACTTAAAATATTTTATACTTACTACTACAGCACGGCACATAATAAATACAAATTTGTACAGAAGGACGTGCGAAGTTTATCCAGTAAAGAGTTTTGTTGTTGGTATTGTTTTTTGATAAGCAGAGCGAGACTGTCAATTATCTATCAATGTGTTCACTGTGGGTATAGAGTGTGTGTAAGTGTTTCCTATATATCGCAATGATGTAATTGAGATGGTAAGTGTGTTATGTACGACGGGAAAAAGATCTAAAGAAAAACTTAGGAGGACGAGGAGAGCAGAGAGGACGAGGAGGAGCAGGAGGACGAGGAGGAGGAGGAAGGACAACGGAATAACAATACCAGGAGACCTATAGCCGAGGGAATACTCGTCTGAACTACATACTCACTAACTATCAACTTACATGTAAGAGGACAAGTTGGAAAAGGATACCATGCCCTATAAGAAGAATAGGAAATGGAAGTTTTGTAGTGAGAAGAATAGGATAGGAAGTATGCTAAGTACAAACTACACTTAACACTAATCGATCCGAATGTTAATAATTATAACTCGCGGGCAA
>JACEEZ010011171.1:0-12500 GCA_016584305.1 Chionoecetes opilio
GAAAAGAATTTGCTCAGTAGGTTGGAAGTCAGGCGACAAAGGCATGGGGTGGTACCATAATGTTCACTGGTTGCGGGTGGTACAATTGTAAAAATTCGCATGTTCTTGATGTGCAGGGCGAAGGGGATACCACTGATTAGACATTCCTTCAACATATGGTTGGGTTATTTGTGGTTTCTAATTGGTGTTTTGTACAATATAACATAGTTTTGCTATTATAAATGTAACGTACATAACATTGTTGTGGTATTATTAAAATAAAAACAAAAAATTAAAATATTTTTCTTCACCTTATTGAATTTATGCTAATTATGTCAACTCAAAATATTTTTATGGCTCCATTGTATTCAGCACACTCTAAAACATAGATGTACACACAAAAATCTTATTACTACGAACTCGGATGGATGATCATAGTACTTTTCATTTTATCGTTAATTGTGATGGCGGCCATTTTGAATTATGAAAATGCCACGAGGTTGAATTTGCAGAACTTTGCATAAGGGCGATATATACAATATTTTGGAGCTCTCCTGAAAAAATCAGCTTTCTACTATTTATTTCCACCTTTTAGCTAATGCTCCTGTACTATAAAACCTGCCCCTGGTCGACCCGGTTCCAAAAATGTGCCACATGAGGGGATTCCGCCACAGGGGGCGGCACCTATCGCGGACAGACAGACAGACAGACAGACAGACACACACACACACACACTTTCGCTTATATTATTATAGATTGTGTAAATTTTGGTGATGATTTCTTAAATTCATATCTAAAACTTCTTGTTTTAATGTATGCAGATGATGCAATCATATTCTGTGACAGTGTGGAAAGAATGAAGCAGGCACTGATTGCTCAGAATTTGTATTGTAATGGATTTAAATTGAAGTTTAACTGTGACAATACAAAAATAGTCCTGTTTATTAGGAGAAAAGTTAACCTAGATAAATATGCATTTAAATTTGATGGTGAATGCATTGAGGTAGTAGAGGACTATAATTATCTTGGTGTATTATTTAATTACAATGGAAGGTTTCGTAAAGGTGAGCTGAAGCTTAGAGGACAGGCAACAAGAGCCATGTACTCATTGATAGGTAAGTGTAGGAAGTTTGACTTGCCAGTTGACATACAAATTGATCTATTTAATACCATGGTGCTACCTATACTGACTTATTCATCTGAGATCTGGGGATTATATATATTGTAGAGAGTTAGAGAATGCAAATGAAATTGTTATGAAAGTTACTAGATAGTTCATAAACTAATAGTAATGATTCGGCATATGGCGAACTGGAGTATTTCCACTTGACTTACCATATAATAGAGCAGATATGATAGGTATTGGTTCTAGCACATTTCAGTGGAAAAGGTTACAAAATATAGCCATATAATGTATCAATGGCTTCATTGCACTTGGAGAGGTTAGGGAATTTATACCTCTCCATGGTTAGCCCTGTATGAAAAACTTTTGTATTAAAGTGTGGATGGTAGGTATGTGGCTTGTTGCAAGATGTCCTTAAACACCAAACATGGCGTTTTAAAAAGGCTGGGGGATAATTGAGATTGATACAGACCAGAGGATTGCAGCTTGGCATGATAAATTGATGATAACTGATAATTTTTATTTAGCAATACATACAAACCGTTTAAGCTAGATGAGAATGGTTACATGAAAAATACCAGAAAGAGCAGCAGCATCATGGTGACTAGATTAAGAACTAGGTGAAAAACAGATGCCGGTAAATGCTGGGCAGATGTATCACGGTGTTAAATAAAGAAGTTCGGATCTGCAACAACGTGTGACGTTGGTTGTTGTTAAGAGATGAGTTTCATGTCCTTTTTCAATGTAGTAAAAACAGTATGTATGGTTATATACAAAAAAATATCGATAATAATATAAGCCCGAAAGTGTGTGTGTGTGTGTGTGGTCTGTCTGTTTCTGTCTGTTGTCTGTCACAGCGATAGGTGCCGCCCTGTGGCGAAATCCCAATAATATGTTCACAGTTTTGGACGGAATCATGTTCGACCAGGGAAGGGGTTTAAAGCCCCATTAAGGATTTATCCGATCACTTTTTTTTCTTTTGTTTAGCAGTCTATTAGCGAGAACTGTGAAGTAAAAAAAAGTGGGTTTGCGAGAATTGAGGAAACGTGATGTAGGGGATGGGTAATAGGGTGTGTGAATGGGTTGGCGGGTGATGGTAAGGGTGTGGGGGAGGGGTGAGTGAAGGTGGGGGGGTTTGATGGGGAGGGAATGGTGGGGGCGTGTGATGGGTAATGGTGTGAGTGAATGGGTGTGTGGTGTGGGTAATGGGTGAGTTGAAGATGGCCGTGTGTGGTTGATGGGTAATGGGTGTGAGTGAATGGGTGGGGGGTGATGGTAATGGGTGACGTGAAATGGGTGGGGGGGAGAATATACATACATCAGGAAAGTTAGAAAGGGTCCTGCGATCTGGAGAGTCTGTTGGTTGGTGGGGCGAGGGGGGTGGGTAATGGTCTATCTGGAGAGTTCTCGTGTTTGGTGGGCCGAAGGCCTACCATCATAGCCCCGCAGGAACTAGCTAAAAAGGTCGCACCGGCGGGGCGGCTTTGCTTTCAGAAAGTTAGAAAGGGATATGATGGAATGGGTTGGCGTTAATACATACATTTTCTACATCCATGATTTCAGGAAAAGTTAGGAAGGGGATATCTGGAGAGTCTGTTACATGTTTGGTGGGCCGAAGGTCCCCACCAATCAGCCCTCGCGGGAGCTAGCCAAAAAAGCCGCCCGGTGAGGCGGCTTTGCGAGCTAATTATTTGCATTAAAGGCCACAAAACGTTTGAAAAAATGTTCGTGATGCAAAATACGTGTGTAAATGCCATTAAGAATTTATCTTTATTTTTGAAGTCAAGTGCTAAGTATGTTTAGATGATTATTATGTATAGTTAGTTCATTAGTCTTTTCCAATTACTTTTTATTATACATATTTTTTGTTTTTTACGTAGATATGTTAAAATTATATTTGTATGTGTTAATTGTTGAATCATCTGCAACAGTACTCCATCACTTTTGTTATGAAGTCTGAAGCTCACACCAATTAAATCAATTCAAATAAAATCAATATTATATTTATATACACACATAACCATACCACACAAACACACAATGCACAAACACACACACACGCACTCACACACACACAAACTCAATAACTACAAATACACACACAAACTTACACACACAAAAGCTCAAACAAGATCACATACACAAACCAAAACACACAAAAACAAGACTTAAAAACTCAAAATACCATACCACTCAAATACAACATACTCAAACATATTCCACTTTTTCACATGGGGAGGGTGGTAGCGGATTGGTTAGCGTCTCCGAATAAGCGGGTCTCGGTGACCCTGAGTTCGATCCCCGAAGAATAACCAAAACCTTTTTTCTGCACCGTCGAGTGGCCTAGCAACACCCACATGCACTGGCCCATCAACTCTACCTTCGATTGCGATGTGCATTGGAGGACACAGGGGGGGCGACATGAGCCTTTAATAACAGGCGTCACTATAAGTATCCTGCGCTGCGCCACCACGGGGAGACCTACCAACCATCACACAGCCCTCAAGTGAACCTCCAGAGTCCTACCACCGTAGCCCTGGGGTCACCACTGCTACTAGGCGCTATTGGTCAGGAATGTAAAAAAAAAAAAAAAAATAATATAAACAACACAGCTCTCCTAAACAGGGTTGATGAGTCACAAATGCTTTTCGTTTTCATCAACTTCGTCCTCTGACTGACTGTTCTTCAATCTTTAAATCACGCCGCAATGTTGCTTCTCTCCTATCTTCTACCGTTATTTTCATGCTCACTGCTATCTTGTACGGTTTTTTTCATGCCTGCACCCCCCTTCTCGCGGCTGCGCTGCGCGAAGACTTTCTGCTCATTTTTCCTATTCCTATTTGATTATTTATGTATCTCCCTAATGCAAGAGTTAAGAAGTATCTTCACTCTTTCATAACCTGTGTAATGTAAACTCTGGAACTATATTCCTATTTCCAATTTTCCACCTTCCTAAGAATTAAATCTTTTCAAGAGAGGAGTAAAAAACAAGAACCTACCGAACTAAATTGGCATCTCCATTTTGTATAGTTACTATCTTCCCTAACTGGCATATAAGCTGGCTTTATTTTGTTGTTGTCATAAAACAAAATAATAATAATAGCATATATATATATCTATATATCTATATAGATATTATATATATATATATATAATAATATAGCGGAAAGTGTGTTTGGTGGGTGTGTGTCTGTGGTGTGTGTGTGTGTCGCGCTAAGCCGCCCCCACAGGGCACAATCCATAATTAGGCACGTTTTGGAACACAGCTCGACCAGGGGGACATCTTAAGCCAATTATGAGATGATCCGATCATTTTTTTCTCTTTTTTTTTAGTAGGAATATTAGCGAGAATTGTGAAAAAAAAATGTGGGTTGCGATAATTGAGGAAACCTTGATGTAGGGTGCATGGGTAATGGTGTGAGTAAATGGGTGGAGGTGAGGGTAATGGGTGTGTGGGGTGATGGGTTGAGTGAATGGTGGGGGTGATGATGGGTGTAATGGTGTGAGGGAACTAGGTTGGGGGCGTGATGGGTTAAATGGTCCGCCCCGTGAGTGAATGGGTGTGTGTGCATGGGTAATGGGTGACGGGAATTGGGTGGGGGTGGGTTGATTGGAAATGGGTAGTGACATGGGTGGGGGGTGGAATGGGTAAGGGACTAAGTGAGGGAATGGGTTGGGGGTGATGTGAATGGTTGGCGTTTAATACATGCATTTCTACATCTTATTTATTTCATGGAAAGTTAGAAGGGGCGATCTGGAGAGTCTGTGTGTTGGTGGGCCAAGCTTTTTCGGCACCCAAACAAGGTGGTGGGCCGGAAGGCCCACCAATAGCCCGCCGCAAGGAACTAGCCAAAAAGTCCGCCCGGAGGGCGGCTTGCGGCTGGTAGATTATATATATAATATATATAACTATTATATATAGATATGCGTTTTTCGGTGACCCCGAGTTCGATCTCGAAGGTTCAAGAAACCATAAATACAATTAAAATCGTTCTGCACCGGTTCTGAGTGGCCTAAAGAACCAACCACAATGCCATGCCCATTAACTCTCTACGTTCGATGACGAGTGCATTCGGAGACGTGCGGCCATGATCCTCTATCACAGCATAACTATACCAAATCACTGGTTGCGCCACCCACGGCGACGAAGGGTAACCCATCCACAGCCCGTGAGTGAACACTTACTTCGGTGTCCTTACCACGCGAGCCCTGATAGACAGGGGGGCCCACCCCTTTGTTATAAGGCATAATAATGTAAGATATATATATCACTATATATATTACATATAAACTATATATATTATATATACTACTATACATATATATATATATAATATATATATATAAATAATCATACGTATTAAATATACATATATATATATATATATATATATGACTATATATACTATATATATATATTTTTAAAAAAATATATATATATTATTATATATATTATTATATATAATATATATACGTATAAACTATATATAACATATTATATATATATATCTATATATACATTATACATTATAATATATATATAATATATTATATTAATATATACAACTATATATTAATACTATATATATACTTATATATATATATAATATATAAAACATATATATATATATATATTGTATCTATATATATACTATACACTATATATATATAATATATATATATTATATATATATATATATATATAATATATTATATATATAATTTGTATAATATATACATATATATATATATTTGGTTATGGTACTATATTTTTTTATATATATATATATATATATATATATATATATTTATATATATATATATACATAGATTATATAAATATATATTATATATATATATACATTATATATATAAATATATATTATATATTATATAAATTATATATATATATATATATATATATAATATATATATATATATATATTATATCTAATATATATATATACATTATATATTATTAAATATTATTTATATATATAATATATATATATATATATATATATATATAAACTATATATATTTATAATATATACTATATATAGATATATTATATAGAGGATTGTTCAGGGCGCCAAAAACACTCGTCATTTCTTCAGGGGTCTTTATGTCCGCTCTGCGGGCAACGTTTCGCCAAGGCACTTGGCATCATCAGGCTAAAATGTACTATATTCGTTAAAAAATATACTAAAAAAACTGCTAAAAGCTAGCATCTAAAAAAATTAAAACATAAAAATCCTATATAATTATCTATAAACTAAAAACCATAATTATAATGTAACAAACTTTGAAGGTATGCTGTCTAGGGGGCAATCAAGAGATGCTCGTCAAATCCGGCCGGTGGAGATTTTCCACAGTTCGTACCTCCACTGGGCTGCATCTACAAGAACTGCCCCGGGACCTGGTGGTATTTGGACAGGCGTACCAAAACAAGCGAGCCCAAAGCGGCATCAGTATTTTTGACCTGTGTTTATACATATATAATACATCTTACTAAATGAATTTATAATTTTTGACATTAAAATGAATAGCTTAGGTTAGTGTTCGCCACTTGTCTGAAGGCGTTGGTGCAGAAAAACTGGGCCCGAGTTATGCTTGCTGATGGACATTTGAACGGCCAGCCAGTACTGCACCACACAATGGCTTGAACCTCCATCTCCCGCCGCTGCATGGCTTCCTCACAATCTTCACACACCTGAATAAAGGGCCTCCTGGACCTGATTTTACCCTTAAACTATGACAGTGTGCATTCACAAGGTATGCATGTTTACTCTTCAGTCTGTGTGAAAAGTCACCTGAAATGGTCTGGGAAGAACTAGTGATCGAATAAGTGCACAGCGGGATGAAGGTGGGATATGAATGTTGTCGCGAATAGCGACTCAAAACCTCCACCCGTTGCGGCTAACCTCTTGTTGATTATTGTTATACCGATTCGCGATGCAACGGGTGGAGAAAAGTTTAAATATAGCCCTATGGTTGGCAGAGGATCTGACTGAACAATAACATCAATGTTCCTTCAGTCCTCTGCCAACCTAGACAGCACTTACACTTCAAGGTTGGTTTAAATTATAAATTATGTTTAGTTTATAGATAATATAGGATTATTTTTTTGTCGTTAATTTTTTTAGATGTTAGCTTTTGCAGTTTTTAGGTATTATTTTAACGAATATAATACCATTTTAGCCTGATGATGCCAAGTTCCTTGGCGAAAAACGTTGCACGCACAACACATAAAGAACCCGGAAGAAATGCGAGTGTTTTTGGCCGCCCTGAGCATCCTATGTATCAACTGTAACCATAAGTATATATATACATATATATATATATATATATATATATAATATATATATATATCTATATATATATATATATAATATATATATAAAAATTAATATAGATATATATATATATATAATAAAACTATAATATATCATATTTATATTATATATATATATATTTATATCTATGATATATATATATCCATACTATATTTATATATATATATATATAATATATATTATTTATATGATATATATATACATATATCATATATATATAGTTTGTATTCCTTAGGTTGATACCATATGATTTTTCAGGGTGGGCACAAGACACTCGTCATTCTTCGGCGTTCTTTATGTGCGTGATAAGAACCCGAAGAAATGACGAGTGTCTTGCACCTCTGAAAAATGATCATTAGATATATATATCTATATTATAGTATATAATATATTATATATATATATATAATAAATATATATATTGTTATTTATTATATCATATATAATGCTTACCTGCAGCGTAGACAAACAAAAAACATCCAAAGAAATCTCCAAGTGCCAGAGGCCTTAAAGATGAGTTGAGAGTTTCTCAAAGCGTTGGATGAGCAACCTTTTTGCCTCCTGAACGTTCTTCCTTTAAGAGTTGGTCCACGTTATACCAGTTTCCTTTAGGCGACTCAAACTGTAAAATTTAGGGTAGATGGAATTACCAGCTCTTAGGAATGATCTTTTAAAGACGCATTATGGATATATAAGAGAGAGCAGAGAGAGAAAAGAAAGGAAGAAAAGAAAAAAGAAAAGAAGAAGAGAGAGGAGGGAGAGAGAGAGAGGAGAGAGAAGAGAGAGAGAGAGAAGAAGAGAGAGAGAGAGAGAGAGAAAGATTAGAGAGAGAGAGAGAGATAGGAGAGGAGAGAGAGAGAGAGAAGAGAGAGAGAAGAGAGACGAGAAGAGAGGAGGGAGAGAGAGAGAGAGAGAGAGACAAAACCGCATGAGAGAGAGAAGAGAGAGAGAAGAGAGAGGGAGAGAGAGAGAGAGGAGAAGAGAAACAAGAGAGAGAGAGAGAGAGAGAGAGAGAGATAGAAAGAAAGAGAGGAAAAGAGAGAGAGGAGAGAGAGAGAGAGCGAGAGAGAGAGAGAGAGGGAAGAGAGAGAGGAGAGAGGAGAAGAGAGAGAGAGAGTAGAGAGAGAGCAGAGAGAGAGAGAGAGAGATAGAGCGAGAGAAGGAGAGAGAGAGGAGAGAGAGAGAGAGAGAGAGAGAGAGAGAGAGAGGAAGGAGAGAGAGAGAGGGAAAGAGAGAGAGAGAGAGAGAGATAGAGAAAGGAGGGGGGTAAAGGGGAGAGGTGGGGGATAAGGGCAACGAAGGCGGGACGCAAAGGGTCTTGGGTTGGAGACCTTTATGAAGAAAGTTTTGAGCGAAATTTCAACGGAAGAAGAATATTAGAGGTAGCTCAAGTAGGTCTGAAGTTACGACACGACGGAGTCGCCACCCCCCAGACCATAAAAGAAACCCTGCCTCTGGTGTATTATGCCGCCATTAGTGCGGGGGTCTCATGATGCCAGGCACTCATTGTGCCCAGTTGCAGTGGACGGCGGTTTCGAGGGGTGGGGAACCAATTTCGGTGCTCCGCCACACCCACCATGAGTATTGGAACCTGGTCCTCCTTGGCGGTGTTGCCTGCGTCGTATTATTTTATCAGGGCCACACCCACCGCTCAGCGTGGTTGTGCAACCACAGCAATGTTGTGGATGCGCGCTTGGATCGAGTGGCGTAGCCCTCGTGCGACACGCACGGTATTCCTATCACGAAGTCTGCCTCAAGTCTAAGCTTCGGGAACAAGTCTCCTGGAGGGAGGTGTCTGTCAGGGACTCCAGCGTCGGAAGGATTCCCTTCCCAAAACTTTGAATCCGCTTCGGAGATGTCGTCATTATCGTTTTCCTCTTCTTCCCTATGGCTTGAACCATTGGCTTCTATAGGCTCAAAGGTGGAACTCCTCGTCGAAGAAGGGTAAGGCAACACCAGCATCATCCGATATGCGCTACCAATGTGGTTCATCAGCTTATGGCCGAGAAGGACACTTGCGCTAATTGGGGGTCGGGGTTAGGATCCGAGCGTCTGCAGAAGATGCAGTGTTCAGTTCTGCAGCGAGCAGCTAGCAGCAGAGTGAGTGGTTAAGTAGGCTTCATGTACATCGTGACGGCGCAAACAAGGGAGACATCCGCGTGGCGAATTTCTCCTACCCACTTTGTCAGGTCGTGGGACTTAGTCCCGAAACATTCACAACTTTAAGCGGTTTTACAGGGTCTTGGCCATCCATCGGGCCGGGTGCTTTGCCTCAAGGACACTTGAAGGAAAAATCCGGGACAAGGACCCTCCCAGGAAATTATTTCAGCTCCAGGAACTACTTGGTAGTCATCCATTGAACGAATTGAGTGGACAATTTGGAACAGGCGAAGTCCAGGAGTGCCTCCTTTCCTCCTTGATGAACGGGCGCGAGTCTCGTCCGAGGTCCCATCCTGTGGCTTGGACACTTCCTTCGTGTCGGGAAGATCCACTGCCTTGTGATGAAAGCGGCGGAACCACTTGAAGTCTGGTCTGGAGGAGGGCCCACCGCGCATGCCCTCCGACGGACGGCTCCCATGATAACCTCATAATTGGTGTCGGGCAAGCGACGTAAAGCCAATCACACGACCCAGCTTCTGCGACGGAGGGACGCAGCCCGGAATGAACGCCCTGTTATTTCCAGCCCGTTCGTGTCGAATGACATTCCCACGATCTTGTCTGCTGGATCCCAATCCTGAAGGAGGGCGTTAGACGGCATATCGCCTTTTGGTCTCCCGTTCCAGGAATCCAGCTTGGAAAACTCCAAGGGATGGGGTCTCAAGATGGTAATGGACTGACTTAGCACGGGGGACGTCGTTTCACACTCTCTCGGAATTCAGGTGGAAGGAAGGAGCTTCCAGTCCAAGGGAACGAACCTGGTTTCCCCAGTCTCCTGAATCTCTCCTTGAGGTCGGCCCACTTCTCAGCACGATAACGCTCACGGTAACGCTTCACAGAGGATCGGCTCAGTTCAGTGTTACGGGATCAGGGCCTAAGCTCTTGGCACCTCTGTCAGGACATAGGGAGCCATCCTGTCTGCTAACATTGGTTTGGCTGTCTAGGGCCGATATAAGTCCAGGGGTCAACACGTTCTGCACCTGAATCCCGTTTTCTCTTTCGGTGACCCGCATTCACCCCGACTGCTCCCTCCGCCTCTACCACGCACCTCTCAGATCAGAGGAGACAAGAAGATGACGCCAACTCAACCTGGCTGCCATGAAACTTCCGCTCCATCCGCGTTTCCTCTCAATTGCCTGCATTCGCCTCCTTCCCTTCTTATGGGCCGTTCCCCTCCGCACCAGCAACAAGGTCCCACAGACACCCCAATGACCCGAGCTCCGACTGGGTGAGGAGGATCTGTTTCGCGTCTCTGGGTTCTGATGAGTTTAAAGGCGTCTCGTAAGACCACATCGAACCAGGTTGCCCATGTCCGTCTTGAACCTTCCTCGGTTGGTCTCTGTCGTCTGTGTACTGCCGTCCTGATTCTAACTTCCAGGCCTTTCCAGCGGCCTATGAAGGCCTGGGACCCTTAGTGCCAGTTATCTTTGTCCTGTCAGTTGTGTAGGGATCCTTGCCTTGTCCCAGAACACTAATAACCTCTCAACCACCAACGCTGCGCTATCAGCTCTCCTTTTGATGTTGAGCGTGGTAGTGTAGGAAAACGCTGAGCACCTTGGCACGGAGTGAGGGGGAGTTCTGGTCCACGGGATGGTGTCCTCCGAGCCAAGTAGATAAAAGCCATCCCCTGTCAAACGTTCACTGTAATCCCGTGTCATGTCAACATTATAAAACACCCCTTGTCAAACGTTCCTGTAATCCCCTGCATGTCAAATATAACCCCCCTGTCAAAGTTCCTGTAATCCTTGGTCATGTCAAATATAACCCCCTGTCAACGTTACTGTAATCCCCTGTCATGTCAGATATAACCCCCTGTCAAACGTTTCCTGTAATCCCCATTCACTGTCAGATATAAACCCCCACTGTCAACGTTACTGTAACTCCCTGTCATGTCAACATATAACCCGATGTTCATGGCAAATCTAACCCCCTGTCAACGTTCCTGTAATCCCCTGTTAGTCAATATAAACCCCCTGTCAAACGTGCCGTACTCCCTGTCATGGTCAAATATAACCCCCCTGTCATAACGTTTCCTGTAATCCCCTGTCATCGTCAAATAATAACCCCCCTGTCAAACGTTCCTTGTAACCCCGTCATGTCAGATATAACCCCCCTGGCCAACGTTCCTTTGTATCCCCTGTCATGTCAAATGATAACCCCGCTGTCATGGCAAATATAACCCCCCTGGTCAAAGTTCCTGTAATTCCCTCGTCAGGGAAATATAACCCCCCTGTCAACGTTCCTGTATCCACTGTCATGTCAAAATATAACCCCCCTGTTCAACGTCCTGTAATCCCCTGTCATGTCAAATATAAACCCCCCTGTCAAGTTCTGTAATCCCTGTCATGTCAGATTATAAACACCCCATGTCAAACGTTCCTGTAATCACCTGTCATGCAAATATAAACCCGCTGTCAATGTCAAATATAAACCCCCTGTAAACAGTTCCTGTAATCCCCCTGTCATGCTCAAAAATATAACCCCCCTGTTCAAAGTTACTTGTAAATCCCTGTTCATGTCAAATATAACCCCCCCTGTCAACGTTCCTGTAAAATTCCTGTCATGTCAAATATAACCCTGCCTGTTCTGCATCCCATATTGTCCCTGTCGTCTCCTCCTCTCCTTTACACCTACAATCATTAGTACAGGTTTCTTAACCTTCACCCTCCACTGCCCCTTCACTAGTAAGTCCTTGCCTCCATGCCCCCCTTCACCACCACGCCCCTTCACTAGTAAGTCCTTGCCTCCAGGCCCCCCTTCACCACACGCCCCTTCACTAGTGAAGTCCTTGCCTCCATGCCCCCGTCACTCGTCAACGTAAGATATTTCAAAATAATTCCGCCATCAGACAAGGAAAACTGAAAAATGCGTGTTTTAAAACTTTT
>JACEEZ010011171.1:17500-60000 GCA_016584305.1 Chionoecetes opilio
TGTCAAATATAACCCCCCTGTCAACGTTCCTGTAATCCCTTGTCATGTCAAATATAACCCCCCTGTCAACGTTCCTGTAATCCCCTGTCATGTCAGATATAACCCCCTGTCAACGTTCCTGTAATCCCCTGTCATGTCAGATATAACCCCCCTGTCAACGTTCCTGTAATCCCCTGTCATGTCAAATATAACCCCGCTGTCATGTCAAATATAACCCCCCTGTCAACGTTCCTGTAATCCCCTGTCATGTCAAATATAACCCCCCTGTCAACGTTCCTGTAATCCCCTGTCATGTCAAATATAACCCCCCTGTCAACGTTCCTGTAATCCCCTGTCATGTCAAATATAACCCCCCTGTCAACGTTCCTGTAATCCCCTGTCATGTCAGATATAACCCCCCTGTCAACGTTCCTGTAATCCCCTGTCATGTCAAATATAACCCCGCTGTCATGTCAAATATAACCCCCTGTCAACGTTCCTGTAATCCCCTGTCATGTCAAATATAACCCCCTGTCAACGTTCCTGTAATCCCTGTCATGTCAAATATAACCCCCCTGTCAACGTTCCTGTAATCCCCTGTCATGTCAAATATAACCCCCTGTCAACGTTCCTGTAATCCCCTGTCATGTCAGATATAACCCCCCTGTCAACGTTCCTGTAATCCCCTGTCATGTCAAATATAACCCCGCTGTCATGTCAAATATAACCCCCTGTCAACGTTCCTGTAATCCCCTGTCATGTCAAATATAACCCCCCTGTCAACGTTCCTGTAATCCCCTGTCATGTCAAATATAACCCCCCTGTCAACGTTCCTGTAATCCCCTGTCATGTCAAATATAACCCTGCCTGTTCTGCATCCCATATTGTCCCCTGTCGTCTCCTACCTCCTCCTCTACACCTACAATCATTAGTACAGTGTTTCTTAACCTTTTCACCTCCACGCCCCTTCACTAGTAAGTCCTTGCCTCCATGCCCCCCTTCACCACCACGCCCCTTCACTAGTAAGTCCTTGCCTCCATGCCCCCCTTCACCACCACGCCCCTTCACTAGTAAGTCCTTGCCTCCATGCCCCCCTTCACTTCTTCAAGTAAGATATTTCAAAATAATTCCGCATCAGAAAGGAAAACTGAAAAATTGCGTGTTTTAAAACTTTTTGTGCACACAATTATTCATTAACACCTTGCATATACCCAGCATGTTTAGTTAGATCACGTTTGAAGACCGCCGCACATCAGAAGCTACGCTCTATAATAATAATGATAAAAATAACAATTGTTATAGTAATAATGATAAAAAAAATACAATTGCATAAAAGTCCAGGGAGATAGTTAAACACGGCAAGGCGTCACCGCAGAGTTTACCACCCGTACTTGCTTCTCTGTAGCGACGTTCACCCTCACGCGCGAGCTTCATGTTAAAGCAAAGGCCGAGCTTCAAATTAAATACTTGACAGTTCTTCCTTGTTTTCTCTTGGCTCGCGCCCCCTAGGTAACTGCCCACGCTCCCTTAAGGGCCCCCCAGGTTAAGAACCACTGTTCAACATCTTTTCCCCTGTCATAACCCTGTCAAAATCCCTTACAAGAAAGAACGAAAGATTAAAGAAATGCGGAATAGAAAGCCTCTGAACCGTCACTGCATGAAAGATGGAAACAAAACAACAAAGCAGGGGAAAAAAAAGTTTAAGAAGAAAAAGAGGCAGAGGTAATAAAGTTTGCCTCAATGTTTATCCATTTGTCCTGATTTTTTTTCCCTTGCAGTGTCAGTCCGTCAAGTAGGAAAAAAATTAGAAGAAAAAGAAGAAAAGGTACTAAAGTTTGGCTCAATGTTTATCTATTTATCCTTCTTTTCTTCCCTTGCAGTGTCAGTCCGTCGCTCAAACTTCTCACCACGACCAGGCAAGCGAGCTGACGAAGAGGACACGAACTTAGACCTCCCCTACGACTTCCTGACGGGGGATATGTACGACACAGACGACGACGAAGAGGACGAGGACGACGAAGAAGAGACTAACGTAATGGGTATCCAAGAGAAACGGGACTCAGGTTTTGCGTTCTCCCCTCGGCTTGGCAAGAGAGAAAGATCCAGATTTGCTTTCAGTCCCCGCCCAGGGAAGAAAGACACCTTTGCCTTCGCCCCAAGACCCGGAAAAAAGACCCACACCTTCGCATTCGCACCCAGAACGGGGAAAAGGACCCATTTTGCCTTCGCGCCCAGACCCGGACGGAAAGATACCTTCGCATTCGCCCCAAGACCGGGAAAGAAGAAGGACAACTTCGCTTTCTCGCCCAGATTAGGGAAGAAATCGACGTTTGCATTCGCTCCTAGGACGGGGAAGCGAGAGGAGGCATCCAGCGAAGCGGAGGAGAGGCAGGCGACTGATAATATGATGTGGTGGTTGGGGGAAGGGGAGGGAGTGACAGTAACCACTCTCCCTCCATACCTCCCTTAAAAACCTCACCATGCCCTTAAAACCCTTGTTACCGAGGTACTCCAAGGGCTTCATACTTGGTCCGGCATGGCTAAGGGGGTCAGTGCCAAGAAGAGGGTGTCACTACGTTATCTTTTTATGGGTTAAGGGCTTCATACTTGTTCCGGCATGACTAAGGGGGTCAGTGCCAAGAAGAGGGTGTCGCTATGCTGTGTATTTATGGGTTAAGGGCTTCATACTTGGTCCGGCACGACTAGGGGGTCAGTGCCAAGAAGATGGTGTCACTACGGAGTGTATTTATGGGTTAAGGGTTTCATAGATATCTGCGGGCCCTTCAATGCGAGTCCTTAAGGATGTCTTTCAAGGGAGGTGAAAGGAAGATGGTTTATTGATGTGACTTTCTCTGAGGCCAAAAAAAATGATGATGATGAGGAATAAACTTTAATTATTTACTATTTGTCGCTTGTGTGGTGAATCCAGATTTGTTTTTTATTGTTATTAAGAATCTATCTCTCTGTCTCTTTCTCTGTCTGTCTGTCTGTCTGGCTGTCTCTTTCTCTATCTGTCTGTCTGTCTGGCTGTCTCTCTCTCTCTCTCTCTCTCTCTCTCTCTCTCTCTCTCTCTCTCTCTCTCTCTCTCTCTCTCTCTCTCTCTCTCTCTCTCTCTCTCTCTCTCTCTCTCTCTCTCTCTCTCTCTCTCTCTCTCTCTGTAGCACTACCTCATTTATAACACACACACACACACACACACACTGACGAAGGAAGCATCACCCCTACAGGAGAAAAGAACATCAGGACAGGGTGTGGGTGAGGGTGAAGGAGGCACAACATATACTCAGTTTTTTTTAACGAGGCGAAAAATCCTGACTCCTTGCTGTTTACTGACTGATATTTAATGCCAGGAGAAGGAAATACTACAGTTCTTCTTAATTTCAGTTGTATTTTATCAGATTTAACCATATTATCAAGTAAACATAGGCATCATTTTAAGCATGAGACCTTAACCCCTTCACGCCCAGATCTTTCCTTTGCTATAAATAATCGTCTGTTATTAGCCATAAAATTACGAAAAGTGACTTAATATACCAAATTAGTTAGTGGACAAGGATACTAAACAGGTCATATATATGAAATATTGCTTATATCCATTAAAAACCGTCTAATGGTACTCAAATTACAATGGAAATTACGCTCTGGGTCTCAAGGGGTTAAGATAGAATGGAATTTTCGCCTCGTTACAAAAAATGGACAAATATATGGAAAATATATATTGCGTGCCCTCCCTGGCTGGACACCCTTGCTCACGCCCTTGGTTATCCTGACGAAGTAAAGCATAGCAAGGTACCCATCTCGTAGACAAAGAATGATATGTGAGAAAAATACAGAAATACAGAAAATACAACGTGTAAGTCTCACTGTCTTTTGTAGCTTCCTTATTTTCTGATGATCTTACTGTAGAGGACAATATGTAAGATGCCCGTTAAAGATAAAGGAGCTTACTACTACTACTACTACTATTACTACTACTACTACTATTACTACTACTACTACTACTACTACTACTACTACTACTACTACTATTACTACTACTACTACTACTACTACTACTACTACTACTACTACTACTACTACTACTACTACTACTATAACCACTTCTAATTCTACAACAGACGTATTATCTTATGTACTTATGCTCTTTTAAAATGGTTGTTACGAGGGGAAAGAATAATGAGGGGAGAAATGTAGTAAGTTGGTCGATATGAGGAAGAATTTAATGGTGATTTATGAGGTTTATGATCTGTATTGTGAGGAATGAAGGAGATTATAATTAAATGGGAAATGATAAACTGTTAGTCTTAATGCAATGAACTGATTGTTGTTGTGTATTTGATGTCAACAAATAAGTGAAACAGGATTGAAAGAAAAAAAAAACTCATATATGAAAAAAACAGCCACTTTTCAGACAGACACAGATAATTATATGTGAAATATAAATACACAAAAAAATCTCACTAATCCAAATATGAAAAAAAATTAATAGAAACTCAAACATGAAAAAATTACCACTTTTCTTCCATTTCTCCTTTTTTTGCGCTTTTCTTATGGAAGGACGTAAAGATTACAAATTGGTTTTCTAAAAGGAGGAGAGAAGATTTTATAGAAAAGCAGGAAAGCCGGGAGGGAAAGGAAGGAAGGAAGGAAGGAAGGAAGGAAGGAAGAGAGAGAGAGAGAGAGAGAGAGAGAGAGAGGAGAGAGAGAGAGAGAGAGAGAGAGAGAGAGAGAGAGAGAGAGAGAGAGAGAGAGAGAGAGAGAGAGAGAGAGAGAGAGAGAGAGGTTTGGAGGTAAAGAGGTGAAGGTTTGCGATTACGAGAGGGAGAAGGAGGGAAAGAGAAGAGGAGAGGAGGAGGAAGAGGAGGAGGAGGAGGAGGAGGAGGAGGAGGAGGAGGAGGAGGGAGGGAGGAGGAGGAGGAGGAGGAGGAGGAGGAGGAGGAGGAGGAGGAGGACACCATTATCACGGGCTGTCACCTTCGCTACAGATCAGCCAATCATCGCCTCAATCTCCTCTTACCTCTTTCCTCTTACTTCTTACCCCTTTTACCTCCTTCCTTCCTTCCTTCCCTTTCTTTCCTTCCTTCCTTTCATTTCTTCCTTCCCTCTCTTTCCTTCCTTCCACACACTTCTTCCTTCCCTCTCTTTCCTTCCTTCCTCTCTCCTTCTCTCTCTCTTTCCTTCATCTCTCCTTCTCTCTCTCTTTCCTTCCTTCCTCTCACTTCTTCTTTCACCTCCTCTCACCTTTCGTTTCGTTTCCTCACCTCCATCTTTCTTATTTCTCTCTCTCTCTCTCTCTCTCTCTCTCTCTCTCTCTCTCTCTCTCTCTCTCTCTTCTTCTCTCTCTCTCTCTCTCTCTCCCACAAACACTAACTGCACATCCAGAATTCTGTGCCATTAGATGATTAATCTAAGGAAGAACAAAACAAAACAAAACAAAACTGTGAAGCTTACTAAAACTCAACAATATTGTCCATCGTATTAATGTACTTGTTCTATCATCAGCTAATATTATGTATCCTGAGATAAGACTGTTATCTCGAAACAGTCTTTTTCACAAATGTTAACTCAATTGTGAATAAAAGTATTGAATCTGAATCTGAATCTCTCTCTCTCTCTCTCTCTCTCTCTCTCTCTCTCTCTCTCTCTCTCTCTCTCTCTCTCTCTCTCTCTCTCTCTCTCTCTCTCTCTCTCTCTCTCTCTCTATGTTTATCTTCTTATTGTTGTAATTTTCTGTCTTTATTTCTCTCTTTCTCCTCTACTCTTCTCTTTTATTCATTAATTGCTAAAGGAAACATTCAACATTCGGTAGTGAGTCATAGTAGAAACGGGAAGATATAAAGGAAACAAGAAAAGAAGAATAAAGGAAACAAGAAAAGAAGAATAAAGGAAGCAAGAAAAGAAGAATAAAGGAAACAAGAAAAGAAGAATAAAGGAAGCAAGAAAAGAAGAATAAAGGAAGCAAGAAAAGAAGAATAAAGGAAGCAAGAAAAGAAGAATAAAAGAAGCAGGAAAAGATTGAAAAAATGAGAAAATAATGATGATGATGATGATGATGATGATGATGATAAAAAGACACCAACAAAAATAGCCAAGAGAACAACAACAGGCTACAACAACAACAATAATACAAAACAACAACAACAACAACAACAACAATAATAAACACAAACAAAAAGAACAACAACAGAATATAACAAACAAAAACAACAATATAACAAAAACAACAAAACAACAAAATAAAAACAACAACAACAAATACAACAACAAAACAAAAAATACACAACAACAACAACAACAAAAACAACAAAACAATAATACACAAACAAAAACAACAACAAACAACAACAAACAAAAATACAACAACAAAAACAACAACAACAAAATAATCACACAACAAAACAACAAAAAACACAACAAACAAACAACAAACAACAATAATACACAACAAACAACAATAAACACAAAACAACACAACAAAACAAAACAACAACACAACAATAATAAACACACAAAACAACAACAACAACAAAAACAACAACAAACAAACCAAAACACACAAAACAACACACAAACAACCATAATACACAACAACAACAACATACAAAACAAACAAAACAACACATACAACAACAAACAACAACAATACACAACACAAAACAACAAAAACACAACAACAAACAACAACACAAATACAACAACAACAACAACAACAACAACAACAATAATAATACACAACAACAACAACAAACAACAACAATAACAATAATACACAACAACAACAACAACAAACAACAATAATACACAACAACAACAACAACAACAACATAATACACAACAACAACAACAACAACAACAACAACAATAATACACAACAACAACAACAACAATAATACACACAACAACAACAAAAACAACAATAATACACAACAACAACAACAACAACAACAATAATACACAACAACAACAAAAAACACAACAAAACAACAACAACACAAACAAAAACAACAATAATACACAACAAACAACAAACCAACAACAACAACAACAACAATAATAACACAACAACAAAACAACAAACAACAACAACAATAACAACAAAACAACAACAACAACAAACAACAACAACAAAAACAACAACAACAACAGCAACAACAACAATACACAACAACAGCAACAACAAAAACAATACAAGAACCACAAAAAAAATGCAGAATGGAAATGATAATAACAGCAACAAAAATTATAATAAAACATCAGAAACAATAAATTAAATCAAACAAACCACCACCACCACCACCACCACCGCCACCACCACCTTCACCGCCACCACCACCTTCACCGCCACCACCACCACCACCTTCACCGCCACCACCACCACCACCACCACCGCCACCACCACCTTCACCGCCACCACCACCACCACCACCACCGCCACCACCACCTTCACCGCCACCACCACCACCACCACCACCGCCACCACCACCTTCACCGCCACCACCACCACCACCACCACCGCCACCACCACCTTCACCGCCACCACCACCACCACCACCACCTTCACCGCCACCACCACCACCACCACCACCGCCACCACCACCACCACCGCCACCGCCACGCCTGGACACACTTCCTAATGAGTGAGTCACGGTGAGTCACGTCTGATGAATCAAACCCACAGTGAGTAAGAATTAATTAAGTGAGTTCCTTGAATCCCAAACACGTGTCCGACCTGATACGTACACTAACACCTAGATCATTGGAGGTGCAGTCAGTTCGTACATAAGTTGTTTCGTACACCAGTAGATTATTACACCAAAAAGTTGTTTCGCAGTCTATATGAAACCATAGTCGTTTCGTACACACAGTTCAGAGTGGAACTTGATTACTAGAGTTACGAAACGACACCAGATATGTATGAAAAAACTCAAAATTAGTGTACGAAACAACTAACAAAACTTGGGTACGAAATAACTTGTGTACGAAACTCCCTGTAACCAATCATTGTCCCTTTAACTGCTTGTTTCTAGGAAGGCATAATCATTATAATCATTGTCATCATTATGAAATTCAAATAGTTTTTTTTTTTACGGTGCATTTTTCACATTCTAGAAATGTTCTAGCGACTCCCCAGTCAGTGTTGTGGCTAGCGCGCCTAGCTACGAATCCACGGGCCCTGGTTCGAATCCCGGCCAGGGCAGTCGGCGTGCAGCCCAGGCTAGCTGTTCATCCTCCCTTTCGGGGTTTGATAAATGGGTACCTGGGGAAACCTGGGGACGGTAACTGTGGTAACCCGGATGTCACACTATAGTCAATTCAAGAACCTTAGAGCCAAACTCTCCTCCCCCGAGGAGGAGCTTGTCAGGCCAGCCTCGCTGTGGCCTCTTATTGGTTGAAAAAATTAAGTGGAAATCGGGCATCCTACAGTCCTTCGTTATTTCTTTAAAAACACACCATATATTTGCTTTGAGTGCATGAAAGTCCTCGATTCACCATCGTTAGTAAATGTGTTATCACATGGACACAAAAGTAAGCCAGATACTCTTCATGAAGACGAGATATTGAGAGGGAAATATAAAGATTCGTTAAATTCTGAGTGAGGGAGGAGGTGAAGAGAGTCAACTGAGGGCGCCTGTCACCTTTTAGAGGTGAAACAAGTAAACCCTTAACCTGACCTGTCCCCCCAGCGCTAATGACCTCAGCCTCAGGCTCCCTACCCGGCCATGCCTTGAGGCGATATAGCAGGTCACAGGGAGAGAGAGAGAGAGAGAGAGAGAGAGAGAGAGAGAGAGAGAGAGAGAGAGAGAGAGAGAGAGAGAGAGAGAGAGAGAGAGAGAGAGAGAGAGAGAGAGAGAGAGAGAGAGAGAGAAAGAGAGGAGAGAGAGGAGGAGAGAGAGAGAGAGAGAGAGAGAGAGAGAGAGAGAAAATACAACAATGATTCAATAATTTTTCTCCTTCCTCCTCTTCCTGATGTCATTATTGCATCATAAGCTTTGAAAATGACTAATAATTAGGGGAGCGAGGTCATTAAGTAGATATAAAATTTAGATTTTTCTGTTATTTATATAACTGTGTGTGTGTGTGTGTGTGTGTGTGTGTGTGTGTGTGTGTGTGTGTGTGTGTGTGTCTGTGTGTGTGTGTGTGTCTGTCTGTCTGTGTCTGTCTGTCTGTCTGTCTGTCTGTGTGTGTGTGTGTGTGTGTGTGTGTGTGTGTGTGTGTGTGTGTGTGTGTGTGTGTCTGTGTGTGTGTGTGTGTGTGTGTGTGTGTGTGTGTGTGTCTGTGTGTGTGTCTGTGTGTGTGTCTGTGTCTGTGTGTGTCTGTCTGTCTGTATGTCTGTCTGTGTGTCTGTGTCTGTCTGTCTGTCTGTCTGTTGTGTGTGTGTGTGTGTGTGTGTGTGTGTGAGAGAGAGAGAGAGAGAGAGAGAGAGAGAGAGAGAGAGAGAGAGAGAGAGAGAGAGAGAGAGAGAGAGAGAGAGAGAGAGAGAGACGTCAGTCAAGGTCCTAAGGGATTAATAGGGGCATGTGGGAGGTAATTGCCTGCGGCTCGCGACCCAGACCCTGAGGCGATATTTCAGGTCAGGAAGGAGAGATCTATGCAGGAGAGAGAGATGTGCAGGAAGGAGAGATGTATACAGGAGAGAGAGATCTATGCAGGAAGGAGAGATATATACAGGAGAGAGAGATCTATGCAGGAAGGAGAGATATATACAGGAGAGAGAGATCTATGCAGGAAGGAGAGATGTATACAGGAGAGAGATCTATGCAGGAAGGAGAGATATATACAGGAGAGAGAGATCTATGCAGGAAGGAGAGATATATACAGGAGAGAGAGATCTATGCAGGAAGGAGAGATATATACAGGAGAGAGAGATCTATGCAGGAAGGAGAGATATATACAGGAGAGAGAGATCTATGCAGGAAGGAGAGATATATACAGGAGAGAGATCTATGCAGGAAGGAGAGATATATACAGGAGAGAGAGATCTATGCAGGAAGGAGAGATATATACAGGAGAGAGATCTATGCAGGAAGGAGAGATATATACAGGAGAGAGATGTATGCAGGAAGGAGAGATATATACAGGAGAGAGAGATCTATGCAGGAAGGAGAGATATATACAGGAGAGAGAGATCTATGCAGGAAGGAGAGATATATACAGGAGAGAGATGTGCAGGAAGGAGAGATATATACAGGAGAGAGAGATGTGCAGGAGAGATATAGAGAAAATTAAGGGCGTGACGGATTACAGGTAGGAGAGAAAATGAGAGAGAATGAATCACGCGCAGTACGCGCGCGCGTGTGTGTGTGAGAGAGAATTTGACGTGAGTCAAGGACAAATTAAGGGATTAACAAAGGGGTCTGGGAGCCTGGGAGTTCAGACTGGGACTGGGGCTAGTGTTTACTTAGTGTACATTTTGACGGCAAACCCACCATCACGCGTCAGAACGGCTTCACCCAATCAAGAGCGAACAAGGGCTTGACAAACTCCTCCTCGGGGGAGGGGCATGTGGCTCTAAGGTTCTTGAATTGACTTTTTTTTTTTTATAGTCCCTACCCACCACAGGTTCAGAAGCTAATGCGGCGGAGATGAGCACCGAGGCCACGTGCGGCTTAGCGTATGCCCCCATCTTTACTTACCCCAGAAGCATCTGGCGACGACTCACGGTGTCGCGACCCCCAGTTTGAGAACCTCTGTGTTATAGCACTCCCACATATACATCCTACAGGACCTACAGGGAGCTTGGTGACGTAAGCCTATTCATATCAGGAACATCATTAGGCTTAGTAACTGACTCCCCGAGGCTTATGTTTAATCATGTGGACACTCCTTAGTGGATCACAGAAAAAAAATAAACATAATTAGATAAATTGAAAACAAAAATTTTGAAAAAAATGTATATTTAATTAATAAATATATGATAATAATGACTAAATGCATGGATAAGATATAAACAAATAATGGTATTGTATTGTAATAATGTGAAAAGAAATAGATGAAAAAACAGAAAAATTGGTAAATCGACATTTGGACAAAACAAAATTTGAGGAAGAAAAAAAACTGTTGAGGTGTTGAAGCATAATATAGTTTTCAGCCTTTTTAACTTTTTTCCTTACTTTTCCTTTTCCTAACTTAATATTTTTTTTCTTTCCTAACACTTAAAGACACACCACAAGACACTTAACTCAGGCTCTGTTAAAACAACTATAAAATACCAAAATCCTGACAAAATTGACTAAAATCCTGACTAAATTGACCAAAATCCTGACTAAATTGACCAAAATCCTGTCTAAATTGACCAAAATCCTGACAAAATTGACCAAAATCTTGACAAAATTGACCAAAATCCTGACAAAATTGACCAAAATCCTGACAAAATTGACCAAAATCCTGACAAAATTGACCAAAATCCTGACAAAATTGACCAAAATCCTGACTAAATTGACCAAAATCCTGACAAAATTGACCAAAATCCTGACTAAATTAACCAAAATAGACCAAATTTGACCCTTTTGTACTAGTTATATAGGGAGCTAAATTATAGGTAAATACACACATTTCCAAATAGGACCTGTTTTCCTACACGTCACAGAGCAAGACTTGAAAGACTTAACCCAGTGACTGATAACAAAAAAGGAAGTCACGAAGGTCACTCGAAGCTGTTTAGACTTATCATTATCAAAAAAAGGAAAATTACCAAAGTAAAGATACTACTAGCTCACATAAATAGGCTAATCACTATCTATAATAATATAAGCGAAAGTGTGTGTGTGTGTGTCGTGTGTGTGTGTGTGTCCGCTCTAGGTTCCGCCCCCGTGGCGGAATCCCATCATATGGTACAGTTTTGGAGCCAGGTTGACCAGGGGAAGGTTTTAAGCCCACTTATGAGATGATCCGATCACTTTTTTTTTTTTTTTTTAGCAGCCTATTAGGGAGAATTGTGAAAAAAAAGTGGGTTGCGAGAATTGAGGAAACCTTGATGTAGGGTGATGGGTAATGGGTGAGTGAATGGGTGGGGTGATGGGTAATGGGTGTGGGGTGATGGGTGAGTGAATGGGTGGGGGGTGATGGGTGAGGGAATAGATGGGGGGTGATGGGTAATGGGTGTGGGGTGATGGGTGAGTGAATGGGTGGGGGGTGATGGGTGATGGGTGAGGGAATAGGTGGGGGGTGATGGGTAATGGGTGAGTGAATGGGTGTGTGGTAATGGGTAATGGGTGAGTGAATGGGTGGGGGGTGATGGGTAATGGGTGAGTGAATGGGTGGGGGGTGATGGGTAATGGGTGAGTGAATGGGTTGGGGGTGATGTGAATGGGTTGGCGTTAATACATACATTTCTACATCCATGACTTCAGGAAAGTTAGAAGGGGCTATCTGGAGAGTCTGTGTTTGGTGGGCCAAAGGCTCACCAAACACAGGTGGTGGGCCGAAAGCCCACCAATAGCCCTCCGCAGGAGCTAGCCAAAAAGTCCGCCCGGAGGGCGGCTTTGCGGCTAGTGATAAATAAACGAAAATAAAACATAATAGAAGTTAAACGTATCTTTGGGTTTGAATGATTATTAAAAATGTAATGAAGTAAGAAATAAGGCACTGTAGTGGTTACTCTTATTCAAAAGAAGAAAAATGTACGAATAAAAATAAAAATTATATGAATATTTAAACGTATCACTACATCCTTTCAAGTCTTCTGATTTCTTGGCAAAACATTAAATCCTTTTGTTAGTTATCGATTCAAATTCCTTTTTCTCAGCAATACAACACGAGGAAAAAAAACATTAAATACCATTTTGTCCATAGAATCCAAAACAATAATTGCAGCTATAAATCATCCTGTTTCTCATTTGAACGCATTCTACTGATTATGAACATTTTTACATTGCATGAAAATCTTTGTTAATCAATCAGTTTATTTTTCAAAAAGGTGACGAAAATGTGAGCTATCCTTCTTAGTATTGCGAATGAAACAAGGAGAGAATACCAAAAATTTACCGTTATTTCAGCCAAAAACTGTTAGGTTAGGTTAAATTAGATTAAGTAGAGTATTATTTTACATACCATACTCCCAATTGTGTAAGGAATTCTGGTCCTAGTGTAAAATAATACCAAGGTGAGGTTAGGTTAGATGTGGGGTTTGGTTAAGTAACCGATGATATCAAGAAAATATTAAAATTATCATATCAAATATCAATAGTATGGCAGTGCGAAGTGGAGCAATGGAGCAAGGTTTCCGAGGGTCGAGAGGGAATCCCCCCACACCTGTAAACAAAAATGTATTTCCGACAAAAACGAATGCCAGATTAATTCAAAATACATAAAAAAACTATTCAGGAAAACTAAGTTTCAGCCTCGAATCGGTGAATGCCCACTACCGAAATTCTACCAATTTGTCTACCGGGGGATAAAACCTGTATACTTCCTTGGATCAAACTTCTTCTTTTTTGTCAGTGCGAACGGGCCTTAATAGTAATAGTGGTAGACATCAAATAACACCTACCTGACATGATCTATGGAGCAGAACACTCCAATTCTGTTCTTCCGTCGTCCACTCGTATGCCAAGTTCTCCATAACAAAGGCCACATAGTCACACACACGCTATAACGACACTTGCCCACCACTTCACCAATACTTCACGCTTAACAGGGACGCTTGTCTATCCTCAGAGAGTTGTTGTATTCTGTGTTTCACGCGGAAGTCAGGCCAATAAAGTACTCAACACTTCACAGCCCGTTTCGCCCCTGCCGCGTCTCTTCTTGTGGGTTTGTTTTGGTACGTTGATGATCGATCGTGCAAACTTACGGGATAACAGTTCCATACTTGACAACCTAATGAGGGGCGCGTGGGTAATTACCTAGGGGGCGCGAGCCAAGAGAAAACAAGGAAGAACTGATAAGCATTTAATTTGAAGCTCGGCCTTTGCTTTAACATGAAGCTCGCGCGTGAGGGTGAGCGTCGCTACAGAGAAGCAAGTACGGGTGGTAAACTCTGCGGTGACGCCTTGCCGCATTTAGCTATCTCTCTAGACTTTTATATAATTGTATTTTTTTTAGTATTATTACTATAATTATTGATAATTTTATCATTATTATTATAGATCGTAGCTTCTGGTGTGCGGCGGCCTTTGAAGGCGATCTAACTAAATCTGCTGGGTATATGCAAGGTGTTCATGAATGAATTGTTTGAATTGAATTGAAATTAATGAATTGTTTGTACAATAAAAGTGTTAAAAATACGCATTTTTTTCATTTTTTCCTTTCTGATGCAGAATTATTTTGAAATATCTTAGTTATTTCAATATTAAGAAGTGAAGGGGGAGCATGGAGGCAAGGACCTACTACTGAAGGGGGCGTGGTGGTGAAAAATAATATAATAATAATAATAATAATAATAATAATATAATAATAATAATAATAATAAAGAGGTTAACACTGATTTAGATGGTGGAGGAACATTCTTGAAAGAAAAATGCAATCAAGATACTCAACTTTATTAACAAAGCAAACACACAATAACAAGTAAGATAGACGTTATCGTTACGAAATGATAATGTATGTGGTTAAATATGACTGTAAACACATTTTTTGGGGTGAATTTTATACATATGTCCATAGATAGCAAAATGAATATGAAAAGTGAAGAACAAATATACAAATTCAAAGCATTCTTAACACACACTTTTGTTTTATGTATTTGACAAATTTGATAAAGGAACAATTTTACGAACAATCATGCAATAACATAACTATACAATGAAAATCACGATGATAATGATGATAATGATGCCACTAAAACCAGAGAAAGAAAGAAAGGAAAATGAATCAATAACACACAGACGACAGATGTTTGAAGGAATAGGAAGAAATAAAGAAAACAATTGATCTTAACCCCTTGAGGCCCAGAGCGTAATTTTCATTGTAACGTAAACAACATTCGACGATTTAAATTAACATAAACAATATTATATAAATATGACCTGTTTAATATCCTGGTCCATTAGCTAATTTGGTTTATTTAGTTATTTTTTCGTAGTTTTATGGCTAACAACATACGATTTCATATAGGAAAGGAAAGATCTGGGGGATTAAAGTGATGCTGGTAAATAAACTTGTACTCGTGAAACTAATAAAATCACAGGTGCTTTAAAGTAAGAATATAACTATAAAAGCCTTAGTATTTATAGAAGAGAGAGGGTTAATGTAGATGTTAAGTCAACCTCTCATGATGGAACTCATTGAGGGTTATTTTGCTTGACTGGGCGTGGTGGAAGACGAGGAGCTATCCTGACGGAGCCGCGAGGAATCAGTGCAGGTTTAGGCGGGCTGTAGACGGAACACGCCCTTACGGTAGTGTTCTCAGGGTTCGAGGTGGAGGGTGGCTGGTTCTCGAGGTAGCGGTTGTCTAGGCCAGTTAAGATCTTTGATACACGATCGTAAGTTGCACTCTCGCCTTCAGCAGCTGGTGATTCCGGAGGGTTGTTGTATATGGAGTCAACAGGGATTGCGATGTTGGGAGGACGGTCGTAGATGGATTCGTCGTTTACAGGAACTCGGATGTTGGAAGGACGGTCGTAGATGGATTCGTCGTTTACAGGAACTCGGATGTTGGAAGGACGGTCGTAGATGGATTCGTCGTTTACAGGAACTCGGATGTTGGAAGGACGGTCGTAGATGGATTCGTCGTTTACAGGAACTCGGATGTTGGAAGGACGGTCGTAGATGGATTGGTCGTCTACAAAAACCGAGACTTTACAAAGGATGATCGTCGATGGAGTGGTCGTGTACAGGAATTGGAATGTTGGAAGGACGATCATAGATGGACTGGTCGTCTACAAAAACCGAGACTTTACGAGGATGGTCGTAGATGGAGTGGTCGTGTACAGGAATTGGAATGTTGGAAGGACGTTCATAGATGGATTGGTCGTCTACAGGAACTGGGATTGTGGGAGGACGGTCGTAAATAGACTGGTCGTCTACAAAAACCGAGACTTTACGAGGATGGTCGTAGATAGAGTGGTCGTCTACAGGAATTGGAATGTTGGAAGGACGTTCGTAGATAGAGTGGTTGTCTACAGGGATTGAGATATTGGAAGGTCGTTCGTAGATGGAGTGGTTGGAGTGGCCATCTACATGAACTAGAACATTCGGAGGAGGGTCCTTGATCGGGCTTTCGGCTACAGGAACTATAGTATTCGAAGGACGGTCATACATCGGGTTTTCGTTGATAGGGACTGCGTCATTTTGCGGGCGGTCGTCGATCTTGGTTTCATCTATAGGAACTGACACACTTGAGGGATGGATTATTTGGTCATGGGTGCTGCGGTCACTCACACTGGTCACTGAGCCATTCCGAGGAGGGTCTTGGATTGCAATGGCAGGCGTGTGATCCTCTTCATGGCCTGGGGTAGGGGATGGATTAACATGACCAGAGCAAGGAGACGTTCTGTCACAGTCCATCTTAACTCTTTTGCTGAAATTCCAAGCAAATCCACTGTTCTCTCGTCTCCAGAACGAATTACTATGTCGAGTTAGGACGTGAGCCTCCGTGTTCTCCGTGTTCTCCGTGTTCTCCGCCTCCGTCTGCGGCTCAGTAATCAGCGGCGATCTCTTCCTCAAGGCTCGCATCACCACCATCACCATGACCCCCACGGCCGTCAAAACTAACCCACAACCGAAGCCAAGAGCGAGAGCGTACCACATCAGCCCTGCATCAGCTGGAGGCTCGCTGCTCTCGGGATCTGTGGTGGTGCCTTGCGTAGCGTCCATCTCGTCAGCGTGGTCCGTCAAGGCTCTTCAAACACTGTATATTATAATAGTCTATGAGCATTGAACCACCCAGAGGCGCCTGGGGGAGATCTCCTCACATCTCTTTTGGCCAAGAACACTGATGGCTATAAAGGTACTTCTTAGCGTGTTATCTAGAGGTCACAGCTTCTGATAGGGGGTACACACACACGCACACACAAGTAGCGAGGTGACGAGCCGTGTTCTTGCTTCAAAGTCTGACACGCTACTCACTCCAGAAAACTTTGAACGTCAGAGGCCAGAGAGAAAAAAATGAAGAAATGACATCTCTGAGAAACACAAAGAAATCCTTAAGTGCACCAACCAATGTCAAATTAGGAGTTGTTTAGTAACTTGTGCAAGGTATTTTGAAGGGCGAATCATCATGCCAGGATAATAAGAAACGGTTTGAGGTAGATTGAATAAATCATTTTTTTTGTATCGTTGAAACATGGCAACTTCCAAGGTTTGTGAGGTCATTTCTTCATTTCCTGTGTGTGTGTGTGTGTGTGTGAGAGAGAGAGAGAGAGAGAGAGAGAGAGAGAGAGAGGAGGAGAGAGAGAGAGAGAGAGAGAGAGAGAGAGAGAGAGAGAGAGAGAGAGAGAGAGAGAGAGAGAGAGAGAGAGAGAGAGAGAGAGGAGAGAGAGAGAGAGAGAAGAGAGAGAGAGAGGAAAGAGAGAAGAGGAGAGAGACAGAGAGAGAGAGAGAAGGAAACTGATCAAAACTGAGGATATCCATCCTAAAGATATGTTTAATATAAGAAACCTTACACAACCACATCATCTTATTTCATCCACAACATTAGAAAACTTAAAGCCTATGACCTCTAATAAGCACATCATTATTTTCACCTTAATAATAAGCCAACCAAGTCGATAAATAAATAATATAGTCTTAATACTTGAAATTACACACATACATACATAAAAACATAACTTTTTTATGCAAACAGCGCTGAATAGATATATATCAACTAATTAAAGTACGAGAAATTATTCATAATTTTTTTTTTTTTGCGTTAGCCATAGCGCCTTTTTGTTTTTTTTTTGGGGGGGGCTATAAAGTAGGCTAAATCTTATCATAACGGTTAAATTATATAGGACGGTTAAATTTTATAAGTGCGGCTAAATTATAAAAGTGACGGTTAATCTATAAAAATACGTTAAATCTATATAAGGAGGGTTTAAACTAAAAAGGGGACAGTGAATCTAAAAAAGTGCGGCTAAATCTATAAATGAGGTTAAATCTATATAAGTGGGGTTAAATCTAATAAATAGGCTAAATCTATAAAAGCCGTTAAATCTATATAAAGACGGCTAATCTATATAAATCGGTAAATCATATAAAGGACGGCTAAATCATATAAAGACGGCAAAATCTATTAAAGACGGCAAAATTTTTAAAAAGAGGGAAAATTATAAAAAGACGGTAAATCTATAAAAATGAGGGAAAATTTATAAAAATGACGGTTTAAACTATATAAATAGGGCTAAATTATAAAAGTGACGGCTAAACGAATAAATGACGGCTAAATATATAAATGACGACTAATCTATATAAGTACGGCTAATCTTATAAAGACGCTAAATATATAAACGACTAATCTATAAATGACGGCTAAATCTATATCAAAGACGGCTTAAATCTAATAAATGACGGCTAATCTATATAGTGACGGCTAAATCTAATAAGCGAAATCATATATAAATGACGTTAAACTTATATAATGACGGTAATCATATAAATGACGGTCAAACTAAGATACACTAATTAGTAAAAGGCTAAATTTATAAGTGACGGCTAAATCTATAAAATGACGGCTAATTTTATAAGGACGGCTAAATCTATATAAGACCGTAAATCTATAAATACGGTAAATCTATATAAAGACGGCTAAATCTATAAATGACCGTAAAATCTATATAATGACGGCTTAAATCTATATAAATGACGGCTAAATCTATATAAAGGTAATCAAATATAAATCTGAATCTATATAAGTGACGGCTAAATCTATATAAATGACGTTAAATCTATATAAATGACGGTTAAATCTATATAAATGACGGCTAAATCTATATAAATGACCGTTAAATCTATATAAATGACAGCTAAATCTATATAAATGACGGCTAAATCTATATAAATGACGGCTAAATCTATATAAATGACGGCTAAATCTATATAAATGACAGCTAAATCTATATAAATGACCGTTAAATCTATATAAATACAGCTAAATCTATATAAATGACCGTTAAATCTATATAAAGGACAGCTAAATCTATATAAATGACGACTAAATCTATATAAATGACAGCTAAATCTATATAAGTGACGGCTAAATCTATTAAATAGTAAGTTTATAAAACGGCTAATTATAAAACGGCTAAATCTATATAAGACGTTAAATCTAATAAATGCCTAAATCTATATAAGACGTAATATATAAATGACGGCTAAATCTATATAAATGACCGTTAAATCTATTATAAATGGGACGGTTAATCTATAAAAACATATAAAGTCTAAATCTATATAAATGACAGCTAAATCTATATAAATGACCGTTAAATCTATATAAATGACGGTTAAATCTATATAAAGGACAGCTAAATCTATATAAATGACCGTTAAATCTATATAAATGACAGCTAAATCTATATAAATGACGGCTAAATCTATATAAGTGACGGCTAAATCTATATAAATGACCGTTAAATCTATATAAATGACGGCTAAATCTATATAAATGACAGCTAAATCTATATAAATGACCGTTAAATCTATATAAATGACGGCTAAATCTATATAAATGACCGTTAAATCTATATAAGTGACAGCTAAATCTATATAAATGACGGCTAAATCTATATAAATGACGGCTAAATCTATATAAATGACGGCTAAATCTATATAAATGACGGCTAAATCTATATAAATGACGGCTAAATCTATATAAATGACGGCTAAATCTATATAAATGACCGTTAAATCTATACAAAGCTAAATATAAAATACGCTAAAATTACGTTAAATTAAAGACGCTAAATCTATATAATGAACTAAATCTATATAAAGGACGGTTAAATTATTAAATAACGGCTAAATCTATAAATGACGCTAAATCTATATAAAGACGTTAAATCTATATAATAACGGCTAAATCTATAAAATGACGGTAAATCTATATAAATGACCGTAAATCTAATATTAATTAAAATCTTATAAATGGGTAAAAATGACAGAAATCTTATAAATGACGGCTAACTTAAATGACGTAAATCTTATATAATACGCTAAATCTATAAATCAACGTAAACTATAAATGACATAAATCTATATAATGACGCGAAATCTATTAAATGACGGCTAAATCTAAATGACCGTTAAATATATAAATGACGCTAAATCTATATAAATAACGGAAAATCTATATAAAGACGGCTAAATCTATATAAATGACGGCTAAATCTATATAAATGACGGCTAAATCTATATAAATGAAAATCAAAAATACTAAATCTATATAAATGAACGCTAAATCTATAAATGACGCTTAAATCTATATAAAGGACGCTAAAATAAAGAAATCTATATAAATGACCGTTAAATCTATATAAATGACGACTAAATCTATATAAATGACGGCTAAATCTATATAAATGACGGCTAAATCTATATAAATGACGGCTAAATCTATATAAATGACGGCTAAATCTATATAAATGACGGCTAAATCTATATAAATGACGGCTAAATCTATATAAGTGACGGCTAAATCTATATAAGTGACAGCTAAATCTATAATCGGTAAATCTATATAAGTGACAGCTTAAATCTATAAAATACGTAAATCTATATAAATGACGGCTAAAATCATATACGGTAAATCTATTAAAGTACGCTAAATCTATAAATGACAGTAAATCTATATAAATGACGTTAAAATCTATATAAGTGACGCTTAAATCTATATAAGTGACGCTAAATCAAATAAATGAAGCTAAATCTATTAAATGACGCTAAATTATAATCGGCTAAATCTATATAAATGACGGCTAAATCTATATAAATGACGGCTAAATCTATATAAATGACAGGCTAAATCTATATAAATGACCGTTAAATCTTTTAAAAATGACGGCTAAATCTATATAAAGGCCCTTTAAATCTATTAAATGACGGCTAAATCTATAAAAATAACGGCTAAATTATTAAATGACGGCTAAATCTTATAAAGGAGCTAAATCTATATAAATGAGGCTAAATCTATATAATTGACGGCTAAACTAAAAATCGGCTAATCTAAAATAATATAAATGACGGCTAAATCTATATAAATGACGGCTAAATCTATATAAATGACGGCTAAATCTATATATATGCCCGGTTAAATTAATAAAATGACATTAAAGCTATTTTAAAGGACGGCTAAATCTATATAAATAACGGCTAAATCTATATAAATAACGGCTAAATCTATATAAATGACGGCTAAATCTATATAAATGACCGGTTAAATCTATATAAATGACCGTTAAATCTATATAAATGACCGCTAAATCTATATAAATGACCGTTAAATCTATATAAATGACGGTTAAATCTATATAAATAGACCGCTAAATCTATATAAATGACGGCTAAATCTATATAAATGGTAGCAAATTGATTAATGAAACTTTTAATAGATGTCATATTTTAGGATACGCAACTTTGGGAATAACTAACTAACCAATAAAACGATTATATAAATAAATGAATGGGTAAAAATGACCAACTGACTTTTACTTTACTCACTCACTCACACATTACTTACTCAACTCAATTAATAAATGTTTAAATAAAAAAAATATATAAATATAAATGTGTTTTTTTTTCAAGACACAAGAAAATGCTAGAAAGGAGTGAAGATAGGAACATTTTAACCCCTTGAGACCCAGAACTTAATTTCCATTGTATTTTGGGTACCATTAGACGATTTTTAGTGAACATAAGCAATATTTTATACATATGACCTGTTTAGTATCCTTATCCACTAACTAATTTTGTATATTAAGTTACTTTTCGTAATTTTATGGCTCAACAACAGACCATTTTATATAACAAAGGAAAGATCTGGGCGTGAAGGGGTTAATATGGAGAAAGGGCCCTCCCTTTCTCCATATTAACCCCTTCACGCCCAGATCTTTCCTTTGTTATATACGCTATCTCTTATATAAGAGAAGTTAATTATGAAAGGAATTATTATATTTTATCACTAAGTCTTCTCCCCCCTTATCTTATATCCTCGATGATACATGAATGGCTAAAAATTCTATTGTGATTTTTTTTCTACACATAAGAAAATGCTAAGGAGTGAAGAAAGGAAATATAGAGTAAGGGAAAGGGGGAGGGATGAATTATGTTTTTATCTCTCTCTCTCTCTCTCTCTCTCTCTCTCTCTCTCTCTCTCTCTCTCTCTCTCTCTCTCTCTCTCTCTCTCTCTCTCTCTCTCTCTCTCTCTCTCTCTCTCTCTCTCTCTCTCTCTCTCTCTCTCTCTCTCTCTCTCTCTCTCTCTCTTATCTTATCCTCTGTCCTCACATCCGTTACTTATATAGGAAAGACCTCCGGAATATATAGAAGCAGTGAAGATAGTCTGATAAGGGTCACAGGATGCTTGGGTAACATCAACTCACACTTACAGCATGAAAAACCTGGCATAGGTGAATGGCATTTGATGTAAAAAATAAAATAATAATAATTTAAAAAAATATAGTCAAATAAATAGAAGTGAAGTAGGGATTTTTCTTTGCCATATTGTTCGTTTCTTCTCTATTTTTCTAGCTTTCTTTTATTCTTATCATTTCACCATTATAACCGTTCCCTTATAGTGCCTCGTCTCCTATTATATTGGCTATTATATAACGCAAGAAGCTATAGTGAATGCCAAGGAGCTATAGTTAATCCATGTATCATTATTGCTGCTGTTAAGATCATTGATGTTATCGTTATTATTATTATTCCTTTTGTTTCCGTGTGTGTGTGTTTTTGTTGTTTTTTGTACCAATTGGCCTCCGTTCATTATTACTTTTCTTCTTGTGATTTATCTTTGTCATATTGTCCGTCTTTTCTCCATTCTTTTAGCTTTCTTTTTATTCATATCATTTCAGTATTATTATCGTCATTATTATCATTCCTTTTATTTTCGTGGGTTTTAAATATTGGTTAAATATGGTTAAACAATATTCATCATATCAATATTGGCCTTCGTTCATTATTCTTGTTTGTGATTTTTCTTTGTAATAACTGTCTTTTCTCTATCCTTCTCGCTTTCTTTTTATTCATATCATTTCAACATTATTATCGTCCTTATTATCATTCCTTATATATATATTTTTTTGTATTCTTATTCATATCAATATTAACCTTCGTTCATTATTATTTTTCGGTTATGTGATTTTTCTTTGTCATATTGTCCTCTTTACTTTTCTCTATTCTTCTCGCCTTCTTATGTATTCGTATCATTTCACCATCATCATTACCCTTGCCTCATCGTGCCTCATCGCCTCTCCTGATGTCGGCAAAACAGTTTAATGCCTCCCTGATGGCCGCCTCGTCACAGCTGCTCTTGGTATCACCGCTGAGAACTAAGGTAATTAAGCATCCCACCAGCGGCGTCTGATCGAGGGAACTTTCGACACCAGCGGACTTTGGTTAATTACCAGAGCTGGGCGTTGCGGCACCGAGTTGCGACTTTGCGACTTTGCGACTTTGCCGCACTATGAATTTCGAAGTCGCAAAGTCGAAAGTCGCAAACGTTTTGAAAAAGTCGGACTAAGCAAAGTCGCACCACCAATTTTCCGCGACTTTTGCCCCGACTTTGAACAGGAACAAAGACGACTTTTTTTAAAGAAATTGCCGCGGCATCAGCGCGGCATTCGGAATGCGGCAAAGTCGTATGGCACTTGACCGTATACCGGTTGTATCGTTAATTCACTTAATTGTCACTCGGCACTAATAGAATAGGTTAAACAGTGTAGGTACATTCTGACATGATTCTGTCTAGCATGTGTGGTTGATAACTAGTCAACCACACATGATATGTGCTTGGGCAACACCAAGGATCTTTGGCAGACCGCAGAATCTGTGGGCAGCAGCAGCGTCAGCCTGGCCAGCCAGAAGTGTGGGAACCCGAGGACATGGAAGCCCGCCTCTTCAATAAGTTGTTTGCTAGAGGCCCGGCCAACCAGCAGCAGGATGTGAGGGAGGTCCTGAGGAAGTCCATGGAGGAGTGGGTGCCCTCTAAAGGCGAGCTGGCCTGGTCCCTCTTCCCCTACCAGCACAGGGAGGTGTGGGTGGACTTATTCATTAGGTATAATACCCCCCTCCCCAGCTCTGCAGCTGTGGAGAGGCTCTTCAGCACGGCCGGGGACGTCCTCAGGGCCAAGAGGTCCTCCCTGGAGGAGGTCAACTTTGAGGAGCTTGTGTTCCTCAAAGGGAACATGGACCTCCTGGAGGAGAAGATGGGCCAGAAGGACGTAGAGGAGGAGGAGGAGGACCTGTAGATATTAGTTTAGGCTGTGTTTGAACTAAAAAATGAATAAATATGTGTTTTTCTGCCTTGTAAAAGCATGTTTCTGTTATCGCGCTAAAGTTTACTTTGTAATTTAGCGGAGTCGAACCGGGAAAAATAAGTCGCAGTCGCAAAGTCGCAAAGCCGCAAGTCGCACTGGGGGGGCCAAAAATAGAGTCGCAGAGTCGCAGTCGCACCAGGTCCGGCGGCAAAGTCGCAAAGTCAAAGTCGCACCTGAAAAAATTAAAGTCGCGCCCAGCTCTGCTAAATACTAATAAAGAACGTAAACTCTTCAAATAAACATATAAGTATCATAAAATTTAATAAATGTTAGAATTGATGTATGCAGTGTGGATTTTAGCTAATAACTAATAAGGAACGCAAACTCTTCAAATAAACATATAAGTATCAAAAAATTTAATAAATGTTAGTATCTATGTGTTTGTAGTGGGGATTTTGGGCAATAACTAGTAAAAAACATAAACTCCTAAAAAAAACATAAGAGTATCTTAAATAAATGCTAGTCTTTATGTGTATATAGTGTTTTCTTGATATTGTTATCATTATTATTTGGCTAAGACGCCCTGTCCAGGTTTAGACAGAGTATTGTAAATATAAAAAAAAAGAGTATCGTAAATATAAAAAAAAAGAGTATCATAAATAAAATAAAAAAGAATATCGTAAATATAAAAAAAAAAAAAGTATCGTAAATATAAAAAAAAGAGTATCGTAAATATAAAAATAAAAATAAATCGTATATATATAAAAAAAAAGAGTATCGTATATATAAAAAAAAAGAGTATCGTTAATATAAAAAAAAAAGTATCGTAAATAAAAAAAAAAATAAGAGTATCGTAAATAAATAAAAAAATAAGAGTATCGTAAATAGATGCTAGTCTTTATGTGTATGTATTTAGTGTTTTCTTGTTATTATCATTATTACTATTTGGCTACGACACTCCGACCTGGTAGTACTGTTATATAATTTGTCTTAATTTATTATACATGTTGACTGTCCTGGGCGCGATAGATTAATGTCGCTTGCTGCCCCCACTGAAATGAGGTTGGGATAATAATTTGTAAGGGTGCATGTCATTATCTTTTATACTTCCGTGTGGTGAGGTGGCTAAATAAGACGCTCTGTCCAGTGGTTCGAATCCGACCTGGTACTGTCATACAATATATCTTGATTGGTTACATTTATCATTATTATTATACATATATACACTCTCAGAAATGGGGGGTACATTAAGGGTAGAATTGTTACATCGCACCATCTACCCTTTTTAAACCCTATGTCCAGGCTGGAGGGTAGATGCTGCCGATTATACCCTTCATCTACCCTTTATCTACCCTCTTTAGACGAGAGGGTTGGAAAAGGGTATATTTGCGTCGATCCGAAAGGGTATATTTGTAAGGGTAGAAAAAGGGTAGCAGTATTTCATCACTACAAACACCCTTTTCCTACCCTTTTTTTCTAAGAGTGTACGGTGTTCCATTATATATGTGTCCTTTTAAATGGTGTTCGCTGACGTGTGTGTTTTATTTTTGTTATGCTTGACTTATACTATATATATCAAACAGGTTAAAGAACATATTTCGCTCGTCTATTTATGGATATATATCATCTTTTCTTCATCGGTAGCAATGACAATAAAATTAATATACTATAACTAACTATAATTATGACGAATGAATATAATGGACGTGTTATAATGGACGTGTACTACTTATGTGCACAGACCTGCCCTTGCCAATGTTTACTGAGCAATCCATTAGGCAGATCAGGAAAGAGAGAGAGGGAGGAGGGAGAGAGAGAGAGAGAGAGAGAGAGAGAGAGAGAGAGAGAGAGAGAGAGAGAGAGAGAGAGAGAGAGAGAGAGAGAGAGAGAGAGAGAGAGAGAAGAGAGAGAGAGAAGAGAGAGAGAGAGAGAGAGAGAGAGAGAGAGAGAAAAGAGAGAGAGAGAAGAGAGAGAGAGAGGAGAGAGAGAGAGAGAGAGAGAGAGAGAGAGAGAGAAGAGAGAGAGAGAGAGAAGAGAGAGGAGAGAGAGAGAGGAGAGAGAGAGAGAGGAGAGAGAGAGAGAGAGAGAGAGAGAGAGAGAGAGAGAGGAGAGAGAGAGAGAAGAGAGAGAGAGAGAGAGAGAGAGAGAGAGAGAGAGAGAGAGAGAGAGAGAGAGAGAGAGAGGAGAGAGAGAGAGAGAGAGAGAGAGAGAGAGAGAGAGAGAGAGAGAGAGAGAGGAGATGAGATAGGAATGAAATAACAAGAATAAGAAACATCAGATGAGAAGAGGAGAGACAGAAAAGAGACAGAATATGAAAGGAAACAGAAAACTTCATAATGATACGGGAAGAAACTAGAAGATTATACGGTAGATGTATTATTCCAAAAGAAGAGAGAGAGAAGATGAGAGAGAGGAGGAGAGGAAAGAGGAAGAAGAGAAGAATAGAAAGGAAGATGAGAGGAAGAAAAGAAGAATAGGAGGAGATTAAAAGAAGAGAGAGGAGAGAGAGAGAGAGAGAGAGAGAGAGAGAGAGAGAGAGAGAGAATCATTAACTCATTTTTATCGAATTTTTCTATAATTAACCAGTAGTCCTCTATAATTAACTACCTAACTCCTTTCTCTATCCTTAAATCTTCCTTCCTTTTTTGGTTGTTTGTTTGTCTTTGTAATCCTCCTCTTGTTCCCTACAAAACAAAGCAAATGGTAAGTAAGAAGAAGAGAGAGAGAAAAAAACCACACCAACTCAGCTTATAACCCCCACGTTAGTATTCACGTCTTAGTATTCAGTATACATCCGTTGCTGTTTCTAATGCTCTTGTTTATCACGTTCAGAAGCTGCAGTGAAGAGTAACAAGGAGCAGACAGCTAACCACGGCACAGCAGCACACCGCCAGCGCCACCAGGTCGCCGAAGGACAGAAGACGGCAGCAGCGACGACGTCTAGGTGGCTGCGCGATGTCATGGAGGACCTTGGTGACGGTGTGTGTCGGGTCGCGATGCACCAGCGACAACACCACGTGGCAGGTGAAGACGAGGGAGATGAGGCAGATGGGACACAGGAACACCATGTCGATACACTTAATGTAGGAGGTGTTTGGCAGGGCACTAGACGTCTGCGAGAAGAGTGAAGCGAGCACGATGAACACACTCAAGGTCACCATGACGCGGTTGGTGAAGTCTTGGCTCTCGAAGAAGAAGGTGAGGAAGGCGATGATGACCAGTAGCACGATGGGGATGAAGGTGGTCACAACGAAGCCATCGTATTGTCGCTTGAATTGCAGCTCCACCGTCAGGAGCGACCCCTTCACCTGGTGGTCAATGTACCTGATCTGGAATATAGCAACCGCGGGGTCAAGCTTCATCCTCACGTCACCCTTAGCAGTACTGACAACCAATGCCTTTAAAAGTATGTTAGGCCTAGTTCTAAAAGCTCTGACTGACACCCGCCGTCGCTTAGGATGCATGCCTGAGTCCTGATATTGCTACCGCCCTCCCTCCCCATGCTCACCAGGTAGGGCAGGTGTTTGATCTCCGTCACCGTCACGTTGAGGTGTCGCGCGTCCCAACGCTGGCCGTCCTGAAGCTCCAACACCAGGTGACACGGAACCCTCTCGAAGGGAAAGTTATTCAGCATGAAGTTGCACTGCCACATCACCTGGTGGTATATGGTCAACCACAGCTCGGCGCACCTCGGAGAAAACTTGTTCTCTGGGAAGACAAAGAGGCGTGCGTGACGGAGGCAGGACTTGGATAAGTATCAAAGCCTTTAGAATTAGGTTTAAAGCCTAATTCTAAAGGCTTTGGAAAGATTCGGCATGGGGCAGGGCAGGGCAGGGACACGGGCGATGATGTCTTAGCAGGTGGAAGTACTAATGTCAAATTCAAGGTGTGGTGGACAGCACAGGATCGCGAATGTCACGGGACTGGAGAGTGAGGGAGATTAAGGGAGGGTCGCTGAGGCAGGGAAGATAAAGAACCATGAAGAACAGGGTCAGTGGGAGGGACACATGTGGAGGCAGCCCCTGTGATGACATGCTCCCGTAGCTTGTCTCCCACTTACCTTCCCACACGCCGAAGGTTCCCGGCTTGCCCTCGCACACTCCCCGCACCTTGGCGCTTCCCTGCTCCGCCGTGTCGTCCTTCATCACCTGTCGCAGCACGACCTCGGGCTGCCACAGGTTGTCCAGCGGCAAGTCCCACGAGTTGGATGCGTTGGGAAGCAGATTAAAGAACTGAAGCCTCTCGTCGACCCAGGACAGGCTGAGCCGGATGGTGGTGACGAAGTTGTTGTTGGAAAGGTTGATCTCCGGCACGGTGAGCACCTGGAGGGCGGCCGCCACCTGCAGGGGGTTAGAGGGCACGCTGGTGACGCTCCGCCTCTGCTGGTCATCCACCCTGACCAGGTTACAGTTGGCCTCGTCTGACCTGTCTTCACAGTTCAGCCGGGAGTCGCATCGGCTGCTCAGCTTGACGCAGTGGCCACAATCACACGTGAACTGATCGTTCTTGCATCCCGACAGCATCATTCTGACAGTCTCGTTGTTGGAAAAAGTCCAGAGCCTCCGCCCCACCGGTGGGAAATCTAGCGGCGTGCCTGTGCAGCCCACGCGACTGGTTGAGTTGGCCGTCAGATACAAGCACCACTTGCCAGCTTCAGGGGAAATGAAAGACTTATGAACGCCTCGTAAGAAGTGCTTACCGTCACCCAAGAAAAGGTGGTACTCGATGTCGGCGACGTATTTCAGTCTGAGCGGCAGGCCCAGCAGCTTTAGCATGGTGCCGTCCCTGACACCACACACAAAGGACTGAATATTAAAATCGTAACCCCATTTCTCCATGACGGTCATCAGATAGCGTCCGTCCTCCCATATCAGCTTGAGGAACAGGCACGAGGGCTGAGAAATGTTGTACGACGTGCCATTAATGGGAACATTCATCTTACGGAAGTCTTTTTTACCCTTTAGATACTTGCGTAGGTCTTGTATGATGGCCTGTTTGTCTGCCGCGACCGGCAGGGCGCCGTTGATCTTGGCGCACTGCATGGGCACGTTACTTGGCAGCGTATCCATGTGGAACAAAAAAAAGGTTTGAACGTGCGCACACAAGTCCTTCCTGGCGACGGTGTGCTCCGAGACGTTGCTGAGCAGCCACTCGCTGGCCTGCGTCACCAGGGCGTCGGAGGGCGGCTGGCGGCACTGCGCCATGGACGCCACCTCGGCACCACTCAAAGCCCTTGGGAAGAGGTGGAAGTCAGTGATGGAGCCTGAAAAGGACGAATCCGTATCGAATCCCCCGTGCGGTTTGTCCTGGTCCTGGCCGAGCATCAGCACCCCGCGCGTCGCCATGTTGCCGTCCCGCTGCTCCCTGCGGTGGCCCAGCTGTCCGTCCAGGTACACCGCCGCGCCCTGCTGCACCGTGAGGCACAGGTGACTCTGCCGCATCAGGGTGACGGGCGTGGGGAACATTACGTCTTGGAAATTGAATAGAGCAACGTCCACCCGCGATGGGAACAGTCCTGCGAGAGGAAGGGAGACCAGTCAAGGGGAGAAAGTTTGACTTATTACCAAACAGACTCTTATTACTGCCGCCATTACGTCTATACTAATATATTACTCTAGAGCTAACACACACACACACACACACACACACACACACACACACACACACACACACACAACTAACACACACACACACACACACGCACATACACATACCGATCAGAAGGGCGTTGTCGTACTCTAGATCGAGAGCAATGCTGACCGCGGCCGCAAATGTCCTCCAGTAGAACAGTTTGTACCAGAAGCACACCGAGTAGTCCTGCAGGGGCGGCACGAGGCCTTCTAGGGTGGCCCACGTGTCCACCGAGGCCACGCCGTCGCTCTGGAACTCCCACACCTTCACCACCTCCCCAGATATCCCGCTTGTCGCGTCTTGTCCCGCCACGACGTAATGTGGGGCTGTCGTGGCTGCGTGTGTGTGTGTGTACGATGGTTGTTAGAGCTTGGACTCATCAGGATAGATAGGTAGAGAGAGAGAGAGAGAGAGAGAGAGAGAGAGAGAGAGAGAGAGAGAGAGAGAGAGAGAGAGAGAGAGAGAGAGAGAGAGAGACCGAGAGAGAGATTGGCCTTTTTTTCAGATATCACAATTATCATACACTAGCCGCAAAGCTTTGCGGCTTTGCGTCTTTGCGGCTTTGCGGCTTTGCCTCCGGGCGGCAAAGCCGCCCTCCGGGCGGCCTTTTTGGCTAGCTCCTGCGGAGGGCTATTGGTGGGCCATCGGCCCACCACCTGTGTTTGGTGGGCCAAAGGCCCACCAAACACAGACTCTCCAGATAGACCTATTACCCACCACCTCGGCCCACCAAACACAGACTCTCCAGATAGCCCCTTCTAACTTTCCTGAAATCATGGATGTAGAAATGTATGTATTAACGCCAACCCATTCACATCATAGCCCCTTCTAACTTTTCTGAAAGCAAAGCCGCCCTCCGGGCGGACTTTTTGGCTAGCTCCTGCGGAGGGCTATTGGTGGGCCTGCGGCCCACCACCTAGTCTGGAGAGTCTGTGTTTGGTGGGCCGAAGGCCCACCAAACACAGACTCTTCAGATAGACCCATTACCCACCACCTCGGCCCACCAAACAGACTCTCCAGATAGCCCCTTCTAACTTTCCTGAAATGTATGTATTCCCCTCACCCATTCACTCACCCATTACCCATCACCACACACCCATTCACTCACCCATTACCCATCACCACACACCCATTCACTCACCCATTACCCATCACCCCCACCTATTCCCTCACCCATCACCCATCACCCCCCACCCATTCACTCACCCATCACCCCACACCCATTACCCATCACCCCACCCATTCACTCACCTATTACCCATCACCCTACATCAAGGTTTCCTCAATTCTCGCAACCCACTTTTTTTTCTTCACAGTTCTCGCTAATAGGCTGCTAAAAAAAAAGAAAAAAAAAGTGATCGGATCATCTTATAAGTGGGCTTAAAACCTTCCCCTGGTCAACCTGATTCCAAAACTGTGACATATGATGGGATTCCGCCACAGGGGGCGGCACCTATCGCGGACAGACAGACAGACACACACACACACACACACACACACACACACACACACACACACACACACACACACACACACACACACACACTTTCGCTTATATTATTATAGATAGATATAATGATCACAAGCCCTGGTCCATTGAGCCGAAGCTCTTGTATGGACTTGATGCTTAAACATGTATGTGTGGCCAGACGTAGCTTCTCGTAAGGCCTAATATATTAACACTAACAAACAACGGAAAAACCCCAACTATATGTACATGCGTACATAAACATAGTTTTGCATGATTATCATTAATCATTACATAACTAAAACAAAAACAAAAACAAAATAATAATTATAGCAGTAAAAATAAAAATAGTAATAATAATAGGCCTCTTCCATTTGTGCCCAAGTTGCATGAACCAGTTCTTTCAGTTCAGGGTTGGGTTCTGAGTTCAGGGTTGGGTTCTGAGTTCAGGGTTGGGTTCTGAGTTCAGGGTTGGGTTCTGAGTTCAGGGTTGGGTTCTGAGTTCAGGGTTGGGTTCTGAGTTCAGGGTTGGGTTCTGAGTTCAGGGTTGGGTTCTGAGTTCAGGGTTGGGTTCGCGTGTCACAAATGGAACGCAAAAACCCCGTTTTTTGTTTACAAACATACTCAGCTGGCGAGGCAAGAGAGAGAGAAAGTGAGAGAGATAACGAGAGAGAGAGAGAGAGAGATAACGAGAGAGAGAGAGAGAGAGAGATAACGAGAGAGAGAGATAACGAGAGAGAGAGAGATAACGAGAGAGATAACGAGGAGAGAGAGATATAACGAGAGAGAGAGAGAGAGATAACGAGAGAGAGAGAGAGAGAGAGAGAGAGAGAGAGAGAGAGAGAGAGAGAGAGAGAGAGAGAGAGAGAGAGAGAGAGAGAGAGAGAGAGAGAGAGAGAGAGAGAGAGAGAGAGAGAGAGAGAGAGAGAGAGAGAGAGAGAGAGAGAGAGAGAGAGAGAGAGGAGAGGAGAGAGAGAGAGAGAGAGAGAGAGAGAGAGAGAGAGAGATAACGAGAGAGAGAGAGATAACGAGAGAGAGAGAGATAACGAGAGAGAGATAACGAAAGATAACGAGAGAGAGAGATAACGAGAGAGATAACGAGAGAGAGAGATAACGAGAGATAACTCAGCTAGCTGTTATGGGAAGGGATCATATCAAGTTTAAGATCGCGGGAACGTATGGCCTCCACCAGGCCTCTTGAATGCCGTCTGACATCCTCCCCGACTCGTGCATGCGGGAAACCCTTCACGATAAGAGAAATAGGGCCCAAGGCGACCATTGTTTGTTATGAACTGAAAACTCTACCCAAGCTACCCACCAATGAATGTGGGTAGAGAAAGTTCACGTGTTTTGCTGAGTCACTACGCGCTTTGCCTCGGACCCAGGTTTTCGTGCGCAAATGGAACGCCTGAATTCTTGGGTTCCGTGAACTGGTTCTTGAAATGTCGCAAATGGAAGAGGCCTATTAATAATGATATTATTGAAATAATAATAATAATAATAATAATAATAATGATGACAATAATAATAACAATACTAATAAGAGAGAGAGAGAGAGAGAGAGAGAGAGAGAGAGAGAGAGAGAGAGAGAGAGAGAGAGAGAGAGAGAGAGAGAGAGAGAGAGAGAGAGAGAGAGAGAGAGAGAGATGAAGGCGTAATTCATGACTACAAAATTGGTATACAACTCCTTCTATTCGCTAACAGTCGTCATCCAGTAACACCAAATACCCCACCACACCCTTCTGACCTGGTTCCAGCGAGGAGGGAGCGACGCCTTGCACGAGGGCGGCGTGGGGCGGCAGGAGAGCAAGGGCAGCGAGGGTCACCCCCAGGAAAAGGGAGGAGCTGGGGCGAACAAGCAGACAGGTCGCCTCCCACATTATGCCAGCGTCCTGTTAGCTTCTGAAGTGATCCCTTGTTGAGTCTTGTGCGGCGCTGAAGGGAAGAAAGGAGATCAATCAACACACACACACACACACACACACACACACACACACACACACACACACACACATGCAGTACATCAATGTTTATAATCGAAGTACTCATCAGGAAATGGATGTGTACACTCGATGATCAAGAAAATTATGGCTTGTTTGACCAATATACATAATACTGGTTGGCGAGGGAGACTAACCCCTTACTATAGTAGAAGCTGCTTTCAATAACACACTCGGGTCTCCACTTCAATTCAATAACGCACTTTAAACGGGTCTTTCAGCAACGCACTCTAATCTGGTCTTTCAGTAACGCACTTTAAACGTGTCTTTCAGTAACGCACTCTAAGCTGGTCTTTCAGTAACGCACTTTAAACGGGTCTTTCAGTAACGCACTTTAAACGGGTCTTTCAGCAACGCACTCTAATCTGGTCTTTCAGTAACGCACTTTAAACGGGTCTTTCAGTAACGCACTTTAAACGGGTCTTTCAGCAACGCACTCTAAACGGGTCTTTCAGTAACCCACTTTTAACTGGTCTTTCAGTAACGCACTTTAATCTGGTCTTTCAGTAACGCACTTTAAACGGGTCTTTCAGTAACGCACTTTAAACGGGTCTTTCAGTAACGCACTTTAAACGGGTCTTTCAGCAACGCACTCTAATCTGGTCTTTCAGCAATGCACTCTAATCTGGTCTTTCAGTAACCCACTTTAAACGGGTCTTTCAGTAACGCCCTTTAAGCTGGTCTTTCAGTAACGCACTTTAATCTGGTCTTTCAGTAACACACTTTAATCTGGTCTTTCAGTAAACCACTTTAAACTGGTCTTTCAGTAACGCACTTTAATCTGGTCTTTCAATAACACACTTTAATATGGTCTTTCAGTAACGCACTTTAAACGAGTCTCGTATAATGTCTTTAGTAATTAACGCACTTTAAACTGGTCTCTTAAATGTCTTCGGTAACGCACTCTAAACTGGTCTCTTATAATATTATGGCTTCAATAACGCACCTTAAACTGGTATCTTATAATAGTATGGCTTCAGTAACGCACTCTAAACAGGTCTCTTATAATATAATGGCTTCAGTAACGCACTCTAAACAGGTCTCTTATAATATTATGGCGTCAGTAACGCACTCTAAACTGGTCTCTTGTAATATTATGGCTTCAGTAACGCAGTCTAAACTGGTCTCTTATAATATTATGGCTTCAGTAACGCACTCTAAACTGGTCTCTTATAATATTATGGCTTCAGTAACGCACTCTAAACTGGTCTCTTATAATATTATGGCTTCAGTAACGCACTCTAAACTGGTCTCTTATAATATTATGGCTTCAGTAACGCACTCTAAACTGGTCTCTTATAATATTATGATTTCAGTAACGCACTCTAGACTCAATCATCAATCATTGGGGGCATACGCCGGGGGGCGCGTCGCCTCGCCCACCCTACGACGCCACTCCCGGGGGTCACCACGCGCGAGTTCCCATGCAGGCTCCTTTCCCATACCAAGCAGCTCTCGACAAGAAACATCAACTTGCCCCAGCCACGAGCCTTGTGGGCGCCCCCTTGGCCTCCTCCACGCCGAATTGTCTCTTACAGATACAACCCGATGGGAAGGATCGGTTTCAGGGTAGCGTGCCACATGCCCATATAGCCGTAGTTGGCGCTGACGGACTATGCAGGTAATAGGCCTCGATTCAGTCTCACGGTGCAATCGCTGATTTGACACGTAATCATCCCAGCGATACCCCATGATTCTGCGAAGACACTTATTACCAAAGGCATTGATTCGTTTCTTCAAGTCACTATTTAGTGTCCATGTCTCACAACCATAGAGTAAGACAGGGATCACAAGCGACTTGAAGATCCGGATCTTTGTCCTCCTGCACAGGTACCGACAACGCCAAATACTCCCGCTGAGCGAGTCCATAACACCGTGGGCTATGCCAATCCGTCGTAAGACTTCTTGACGTGACCCGCCGTCATTGTGGACTGCGCTACCAAGGTATGTAAAACTTTCCAAGATCTCAATGTCCTCGCCACACGCATGAACAGACTGTACTGCTTCATCTAGTAAGTCTCCAAATACCTGGACCTTGGTCTTGAGCCAGGAGACCTCAAGTCCCAAAGGCTTTGCCTCCTCGTGCAGCGCCTCGAGAGCCATCACCAGGACCTCCAGCGACTCAGCAAAGATTACTGCATCATCGGCAAAAACAAGATCAGTGATCTTGGTGTTGCCGACGGATGCTCCACAATCATTTTGATCTACAACCTTGTCCAATACCCAGTCCATACAAGCGTTGAAAAGTGATGGGGCAAGGACGCACCATTGCCTCACTCCTGTATTCACAGGAAAGAAGCTGGATACACCTGCCCCACACTTCACAGCACTCTCAGTCCCAGAATACAGACCAGTTATCAAACCAATAGTCCTTGCAGGAATCCCTCGAAGTCGCAGAAGATCCCAGAGTACTAAAGTCCCCAGCTCTGCAGCTGTGGAGAGGCTCTTCAGCACGGCCGGGGACGTCCTCAGGGCCAAGAGGTCCTCCCTGGAGGAGGTCAACTTTGAGGAGCTTGTGTTCCTCAAAGGGAACATGGACCTCCTGGAGGAGAAGATGGGCCAGAAGGACGTAGAGAAGGAGGAGGAGGACCTGTAGATATTAGTTTAGGCTGTGTTTGAACTAAAAAATGAATAAATATGTGTTTTTCTGCCTTGTAAAAGCATGTTTCTGTTATCGCGCTAAAGTTTACTTTGTAATTTAGCGGAGTCGCACCGGGAAAAATAAGTCGCAGTCGCAAAGTCGCAAAGCCGCAAGTCGCACTGGGGGGGCCAAAAATAGAGTCGCAGAGTCGCAGTCGCACCAGGTCCGGCGGCAAAGTCGCAAAGTCAAAGTCGCACCTGAAAAAATTAAAGTCGTGCCCAGCTCTGCTAAATACTAATAAAGAACGTAAACTCTTCAAATAAACATATAAGTATCATAAAATTTAATAAATGTTAGAATTGATGTATGCTGTGTGGATTTTAGCTAATAACTAATAAGGAACGCAAACTCTTCAAATAAACATATAAGTATCAAAAAATTTAATAAATGTTAGTATCTATGTGTTTGTAGTGTGGATTTTGGGCAATAACTAGTAAAAAACATAAACTCCTAAAAAAAACATAAGAGTATCTTAAATAAATGCTAGTCTTTATGTGTATATAGTGTTTTCTTGATATTGTTATCATTATTATTTGGCTAAGACGCCCTGTCCAGGTTTAGACAGAGTATCGTAAATATATATAAAAAAAAAAAAGAGTATCGTAAATATAAAAAAAAAAGAGTATCGTAAATTTAAAAAAAAAAGAGTATCGTAAATATAAAAAAAAAAAAGTATCGTAAATAAATAAAAAAAATAAGAGTATCGTAAATAAATAAAAAAAATAAGGGTATCGTAAATAAATGCTAGTCTTTATGTGTATGTATTTAGTGTTTTCTTGTTATTATCATTATTACTATTTGGCTACGACACTCCGACCTGGTAGTACTGTTATATCATTTGTCTTAATTTATTATACATGTTGACTGTCCTGGGCGCGATAGATTAATGTCGCTTGCTGCCCCCACTGAAATGAGGTTGGGATAATAATTTGTAAGGGTGCATGTCATTATCTTTTATACTTCCGTGTGGTGAGGTGGCTAAATAAGACGCTCTGTCCAGTGGTTCGAATCCGACCTGGTACTGTCATACAATATATCTTGATTGGTTACATTTATCATTATTATTATACATATATACACTCTCAGAAATGGGGGGTACATTAAGGGTAGAATTGTTACATCGCACCATCTACCCTTTTTAAACCCTATGTCCAGGCTGGAGGGTAGATGCTGCCGATTATACCCTTCATCTACCCTTTATCTACCCTTTTTAGACGAGAGAGTTGGAAAAGGGTATATTTGCGTCGATCCGAAAGGGTATATTTGTAAGGGTAGAAAAAGGGTAGCAGTATTTCATCACTACAAACACCCTTTTCCTACCCTTTTTTTCTAAGAGTGTACGGTGTTCCATTATATATGTGTTCTTTTAAATGGTGTTCGCTGAGGTGTGTTTTATTTTTGTTATGCTTGACTTATACTATAAATATCAAACAGGTTAAAGAACATATTTCGCTCGTCTATTTATGGATATATATCATCTTTTCTTTATCGGTAGCAATGACAATAAAATTAATATACTATAACTAACTATAATTATGACGAATGAATATAATGGACGTGTTATAATGGACGTGTACTACTTATGTGCACAGACCTGCCCTTGCCAATGTTTACTGAGCAATCCATTAGGCAGATCAGGAAAGAGAGAGAGGGAGGAGGGAGAGAGAGAGAGAGAGAGAGAGAGAGAGAGAGAGAGAGAGAGAGAGAGAGGGGGAGAGAGAGAGAGGGGGGGGGAGAGTTATTGATCGTATAGGTATATGTATAATTCCACACAATCGCTATCATAAGAAACACCTCATGTATGTAGATATTTGGAGGCAGAGACAAAGAAAACGTAGCCACAGAATATGAAAGGCAACACAGAACAAACTTTTTCAATAATGTCTCGTTATACTCGGGAAGAAACTCAGAAGAATTAGCGACATGGTTAGCGTCGTCATTATTTTCCTTTTAAAAGAGAGAGAGAGAGAGAGAGAGAGAGAGAGAGAGAGAGAGAGAGAGAGAGAGAGAGAGAGAGAGAGAGAGAGAGAGAGAGAGAGAGAGAGAGAGAGAGAGAGAGAGAGAGAGAGAGAGAGAGAGAGAGAGAGAGAGAGAGAGAGAGAGAGAGAGAGAGAGAGAGAGAGAGAATCATTAACTCATTTTTATCGAATTTTTCTATAATTAACCAGTAGTTCCTCTATAATTAACTACCTAACTCCTTTCTCTATCCTTAAATCTTCCTTCCTTTTTTGGTTGTTTGTTTGTCTTTGTAATCCTCCTCTTGTTCCCTACAAAACAAAGCAAATGGTAAGTAAGAAGAAGAGAGAGATAAAAAAAACTCACCAACTCAGCTTATAACCCCCACGTTAGTATTCACGTCTTAGTATTCAGTATACATCCGTTGCTGTTTCTAATGCTCTTGTTTATCACGTTCAGAAGCTGCAGTGAAGAGTAACAAGGAGCAGACAGCTAACCACGGCACAGCAGCACACCGCCAGCGCCACCAGGTCGCCGAAGGACAGAAGACGGCAGCAGCGACGACGTCTAGGTGGCTGCGCGATGTCATGGAGGACCTTGGTGACGGTGTGTGTCGGGTCGCGATGCACCAGCGACAACACCACGTGGCAGGTGAAGACGAGGGAGATGAGGCAGATGGGACACAGGAACACCATGTCGATACACTTAATGTAGGAGGTGTTTGGCAGGGCACTAGACGTCTGCGAGAAGAGTGAAGCGAGCACGATGAACACACTCAAGGTCACCATGACGCGGTTGGTGAAGTCGTGGCTCTCGAAGAAGAAGGTGAGGAAGGCGATGATGACCAGTAGCACGATGGGGATGAAGGTGGTCACAACGAAGCCATCGTATTGTCGCTTGAATTGCAGCTCCACCGTCAGGAGCGACCCCTTCACCTGGTGGTCAATGTACCTGATCTGGAATATAGCAACCGCGGGGTCAAGCTTCATCCTCACGTCACCCTTAGCAGTACTGACAACCAATGCCTTTAAAAGTATGTTAGGCCTAGTTCTAAAAGCTCTGACTGACACCCGCCGTCGCTTAGGATGCATGCCTGAGTCCTGATATTGCTACCGCCCTCCCTCCCCATGCTCACCAGGTAGGGCAGGTGTTTGATCTCCGTCACCGTCACGTTGAGGTGTCGCGCGTCCCAACGCTGGCCGTCCTGAAGCTCCAACACCAGGTGACACGGAACCCTCTCGAAGGGAAAGTTATTCAGCAAGAAGTTGCATTGCCACATCACCTGGTAGTATATGGTCAGCCACAGCTCGGCGCACCTCGGAGAAAACTTGTTCTCTGGGAAGACAAAGAGGCGTGCGTGACGGAGGCAGGACTGGGGTAAGTATCAAAGCCTTTAGAATTAGGTTTAAAGCCTAATTCTAAAGGCTTTGGAAAGATTCGGCATGGGGCAGGGCAGGGCAGGGACACGGGCGATGATGTCTTAGCAGGTGGAAGTACTAATGTCAAATTCAAGGTGTGGTGGACAGCACAGGATCGCGAATGTCACGGGACTGGAGAGTGAGGGAGATTAAGGGAGGGTCGCTGAGGCAGGGAAGATAAAGAACCATGAAGAACAGGGTCAGTGGGAGGGACACATGTGGAGGCAGCCCCTGTGATGACATGCTCCCGTAGCTTGTCTCCCACTTACCTTCCCACACGCCGAAGGTTCCCGGCTTGCCCTCGCACACTCCCCGCACCTTGGCGCTTCCCTGCTCCGCCGTGTCGTCCTTCATCACCTGTCGCAGCACGACCTCGGGCTGCCACAGGTTGTCCAGCGGCAAGTCCCACGAGTTGGATGCGTTGGGAAGCAGATTAAAGAACTGAAGCCTCTCGTCGACCCAGGACAGGCTGAGCCGGATGGTGGTGACGAAGTTGTTGTTGGAAAGGTTGATCTCCGGCACGGTGAGCACCTGGAGGGCGGCCGCCACCTGCAGGGGGTTAGAGGGCACGCTGGTGACGCTCCGCCTCTGCTGGTCATCCACCCTGACCAGGTCACAGTTGGCCTCGTCTGACCTGTCTTCACAGTTCAGCCGGGAGTCGCATCGGCTGCTCAGCTTGACGCAGTGGCCACAATCACACGTGAACTGATCGTTCCTGCATCCCGACAGCATCATTCTGACAGTCTCGTTGTTGGAAAAAGTCCAGAGCCTGCGCCCCACCGGCGGGAAATCTAGCGGCGTGCCTGTGCAGCCCACGCGATGGGTTGAGTTGGCCGTCAGATACAAGCACCACTTGCCAGCTTCAGGGGAAATGAAAGACTTATGAACGCCTCGTAAGAAGTGCTTACCGTCACCCAAGAAGAGGTGGTACTCGATGTCGGCGACGTATTTCAGTCTGAGCGGCAGGCCCAGCAGCTTTAGCATGGTGCCGTCCCTGACACCACACACAAAGGACTGGATATTAAAAGCGTAACCCCATTTCTCCATGACGGTCATCAGATAGCGTCCGTCCTCCCATATCAGCTTGAGGAACAGGCACGAGGGCTGAGAAACGTTGTACGACGTGCCATTAATGGGAACATTCATCTTACGGAAGTCTTTTTTACCCTTTAGATACTTGCGTAGGTCTTGTATGATGGCCTGTTTGTCTGCCGCGACCGGCAGGGCGCCGTTGATTTTGGCGCACTGCATGGGCACGTTTCTTGGCAGCGTACCCATGTGGAACAAAAAAAAGGTTGGAACGTGCGCACACAAGTCCTTCCTGGCGACGGTGTGCTCCGAGACGTTGCTGAGCAGCCACTCGCTGGCCTGCGTCACCAGGGCGTCGGAGGGCGGCTCGCGGCACTGCGCCATGGATGCCACCTCGGCACCACTCAAAGCCCTTGGGAAGAGGTGGAAGTCAGTGATGGAGCCTGAAAAGGACGACTCCGTATCGAATCCCCCGTGCGGTTTGTCCTGGTCCTGGCCGAGCATCAGCACCCCGCGCGTCGCCATGTTGCCGTCCCGCTGCTCCCTGCGGCGGCCCAGCTGTCCGTCCAGGTACACCGCCGCGCCCTGCTGCACCGTGAGGCACAGGTGACTCTGCCGCATCAGGGTGACGGGCGTGGGGAACATTATGTCTTGGAAATTGAATAGAGCAACGTCCACCCGCGATGGGAACAGCCCTGCGAGAGGAAGGGAGACCAGTCAAGGGGAGAAAGTTTGACTTATTACCAAACAGACTCTTATTACTGCCGCCATTACGTCTATACTAATATATTACTCTTGCGCTAACATTCACACACACACACACACACACACACACACACACGCACATACACATACCGATCAGAAGGGCGTTGTCGTACTCTAGATCGAGAGCAATGCTGACCGCGGCCGTAAATGTCCTCCAGTAGAACAGTTTGTACCAGAAGCACACCGAGTAGTCCTGCAGGGGCGGCACGAGGCCTTCTAGAGTGGCCCACGTGTCCACCGAGGCCACGCCGTCGCTCTGGAACTCCCACACCTTCACCACCTCCCCAGATACCCCGCTTGTCGCGTCTTGTCCCGCCACGACGTCCTGTGGGGCTGTCGTGGCTGCGTGTGTGTGTGTGTACGATGGTTGTTAGAGCTTGGACTCATCAGGATAGATAGATAGAGAGAGAGAGAGAGAGAGAGAGAGAGAGAGAGAGAGAGAGAGAGAGAGAGAGATTGGCCTTTTTTTCAGATATCACAATTATCATACATAGATATAATGATCACAAGCCCTGGTCCATTGAGCCGAAGCTCTTGTATGGACTTGATGCTTAAACATGTATGTGTGGCCAAACGTAGCTTCTCGTAAGGCCTAATATATTAACACTAACAAACAACGGAAAAACCCCAACTATATGTACATGCGTACATAAACATAGTTTTGCATGATTATCATTAATCATTACATAACTAAAACAAAAACAAAAACAAAATAATAATTATAGCAGTAAAAATAAAAATAGTAATAATAATAATAATGATATTATTGAAATAATAATAATAATAATAATAATGATGATAATAATAATAACAATAATAATAAGAGAGAGAGAGAGAGAGAGAGAGAGAGAGAGAGAGAGAGAGAGAGAGAGAGAGAGAGAGAGAGAGATGAAGGCGTAATTCATGAACTACAAAATTGGTATACAACTCCTTCTATTCGTTAACACCTAACAGTCGTCATCCAGTAACACTAAATACCCCACCACACCCTTCTGACCTGGTTCCAGCGAGGAGGGAGCGACGCCTTGCACGAGGGCGGCGTGGGGCGGCAGGAGAGCAAGGGCGGCGAGGGTGACCCCCAGGAAAAGGGAGGAGCTGAGGCGAACAAGCAGACAGGTCGCCTCCCACATTGTGCCAGCGTCCTGTTAGCTTCTGAAGTGATCCCTTGTTGACTCTTGTGCGGCGCTGAAGGGAAGAAAGGAGATCAATCAACACACACACACACACACACACACACACACACATACATGCAGTACATCAATGTTTATAATCGAAGTACTC
>JACEEZ010011171.1:65000-100555 GCA_016584305.1 Chionoecetes opilio
GCATTGGGCCCTAGCAATGACCGGGTACTTACTGTCTCCTTCACCACGACCAATAACACGGCGCAAAACCAAGCCACTGAGAATGCTGGAACAGACAATATGGGAGAAGAAACCAGCGAAGAAGTGAAGACAGAAAATCCTATTGAAGAACCTAGCGAAGAAGTTAAGGCAGAAATTCCTATGAAACCTGCAGAAACTCCTATAAAAACTGCAGAAACTCCTATGAAAACTGCAGAAACTCCTATAAAAACTGCAGAAACTCCTATGAAAACTGCAGAAACTCCTATGAAAACTGCAGAAACTCCTATGAAAACTGCAGAAACTCCTATAAAAACTGCAGAAACTCCTATGAAAACTGCAGAAACTCCTATAAAAACTGCAGAAACTCCTATGAAAACTGCAGAAACTCCTATAAAAACTGCAGAAACTCCTATGAAAACTGCAGAAACTCCTATAAAAACTGCAGAAACTCCTATGAAAACTGCAGAAAATCCTATGAAACCTGCAGAAACTCCTATAAAAACTGCAGAAAATCCCATGAAAGCTGCAGAAAATCCTATGAAAACTGAGGTAAAAGAACGTATGAATCAGTCAGAGCAACACACTTTAACTACCGTCTTACTGAAAGATATTCGCGATGCTCTCAACAAAAAAAGTGACGATCTGGAAGAGGAATTCAGGATTAACGTGAAAAATCGCCTTGATTCTCTTACCCTCAAAGTACAGGATTCGGTGAGTGATATGTCCACTGATTTGGAAAGGATGAGGGACAACATGGACCAGAAGGTGAATCTTATGCTGGAATCGTTCTCTACCTTAAGACTACTGGTGGTGGGGCAGGGACAGAGCCTGAACGACCTGAGGGAGAGGCTTCAAGACGTGGAGGATGAGGTGAAGCAACTGCAGAAGACGACACAGACATCACAAAAACCTCCAACAAACTATGATGCTCAAGACTTGGAAAATCCCGTAGGAGGACAAACAAACCCTGGCACAGAAAATAGAGACACTGATCTTCAAGAGACAGTTCACAATACGACAAAGAAGCTTGAAGACCTGAAGATACAAGTTCAAAACATTAGCGAAGAGGTGTGTAGTGTCAAAGACGAACTACAGGATCTCCAAGGGAACATGACCAACATTTATACTGTCTCCTCAACACCCAAACCTTTAACCTCAACAACGACAGCGAGCTCAATATCCTGCCAATGCTCAACGGAGGACCTTCGGAGTGCTGTGGACAAACTGGAGACCTCGCAGAAGAAGCAAAAAAGTGACTTCGTACAGTTGAAGAGAAGGATTTCGGTAGTGGAGAGTTTCAGGGGCGGTATTGGTGGTTACAGTGACAGGGTTGGTATAGTGGAGACGCCCCTGCAACCCTTGAAGGACGTGAAGACAGCCGTGACAGCCGTACAGGACGATTCCAATGACGCCAAAGAAGGGATAGAGGAAGCTGTGACCTCCAATGCTACTCTTTTGGCCAAAAAACCCGGGAAAGTTGGGAGCAAAGGTAACTCTTGTGAATGATGGTCTGAGAGAGAGAGAGAGAGAGAGAGAGAGAGAGAGAGAGAGAGAGAGAGAGGAGAGAGAGAGAGAGAGAGAGAGAGAGAGAGAGAGAGAGAGAGAGAGAGAGAGAGAGAGAGGAGAGAGAGAGAGAGAGAGAGAGAGAGAGAGAGAGAGAGAGAGAGAGAGAGAGAGAGAGAGAGAGAGAGAGAGAGAGAGAGAGAGAGAGAGAGAGAGAGAGAGAGAGAGAGAGAGAGAGATGCATTTCTTGAATATTTTTACTTTTTGAGGGGGAACAAACAAATACTTTTCTTTCTTCAGAGACTCCTAACACCTCCTCCTTCAAATATTCCTCGTCCTTCGTGTATTCTGACCAAATATTTCTACTTCAAGCACATGCATTTTCCTGATTTAATTTTTCGGGTGAACAAGCAAATACTTTTCCCTCTTCAGGTATACTCCTACACCTCCTCCTTCGCGTCCTTCTTATCTCCTTCCTTCCTTATGTCCTTCTTCCCTCCTACAGGAACTACCATGTGTAGGTCTCACTGCCTCATGTAGCTTCCTTATTTTCCTATGTTCTTCAGGTATGTGTGTATGGCCCTACAAACGTGGCGGCGGCGGCTGTTATTACGTCAACTCGGAGGATCGCCTGGGTTGGGGGGCCGCGAGAGACCATTGTCGAGGCCTCCAGGGGGACCTCGCAACACCGGCACACATCCCCTCCTTCAGATCCTTTATCCATGGCAAGCGTTGTGAGTATCTATGTCCATATATGTTCCTCTTTATCTCTAGCCGTCTTTATTTGGCCGTCTGTCTCTATGTATCTATGTCTCTATGCTCTGTAATCAGGGTAGAACAAGAAGTAACGGATTCAAACTGGAAAAACGTAGATTTAAAAAAGAAATAGGGAGAAACTGGTTCACAAATAGGGTGGTAAATGATTGGAATGGACTCAGTCATCAGGTAGTTGGCGCGGAGTCAATATAGTTCAAAAATGAGGCTAGACAATTTCATGGATGGGGGGGATGCAAAGTGGATGTAGGTAGTGTTAAGTAACAGGAACTACCTCGTGTAGGTCTCGCGGCCTCTTGTAGCTTACTTATTTTCTTATGTTCTTATGTTCTTATGAGCATGTGTGTGAGTATGTGTGTGAGTATGTCTACCGTATATGTATTATTCCTTAGTGATACACGTTTTCTTCATCTCTTTGGTATAATATTTTGTTCTTCAAAAGGTTATGTTGCTACTGATTTTTAAATATTGGTGTTCTATAGTAAGTTATACATCTATTTGTAATTCTGTAACATTGAAGCTCGCTCGCGAAGGTGAACGAAGAAAATCTCTACAGAGGAGAAAGTGTGGCTGATAAACTCTGCGTTAACCATTTCCATATTTCACTAACTCCTTAGATTTTTATTCAATAGTATTTTTCATGGAACTGTCGCCGATAGGAACTCTCGCCGAAACACCAACCTAGAACTCTCGCCGAGATTAGAACACTCGCCGCCGTGTACATTTTCGGCGACAGTTCAACTTGTAATATATGAAAATGAATCTAACTTAACCTAACCCCATAACCTAACCTAACTATTCAGGCTATTGTTGGTATTTAATCCCTGAATACAGAAACATGGGTAATGGGAACACTCGCCGACGTGAAAAATAGGAACACTCACCGACGTCGGCGAGTGTTCCTATTGGCGACAGTTCCAGGTACCTTTTTGATTATCTCTCCTAAGACGATCCTCAACACCCTATATACACCCTTCCCTTACAGTGAGTCGAGCTTATACCTACTGGATGGGCGCTTCCAACACAAACGAAGAAGGCAGGTGGGAGTGGACAGATGGCAGGGCGGTGACAGGAGAGGTATGGGAGTCTCAGCTTACCACCAGCCGCGCCCCCCGCTGTATGGCTCTCAAAACCGCCTACAGGTTCGGGGCGTTGGCTGAGGGGTGTCATGAGAGCAAGTTCTTCATCTGTCAGCAGGAACGTTTGTTGTAGGAGGCGGTGAAGGAGGTGATGTATGTTGTGATGATGTAATACGGTTGTGCCATAATTTATTACTCTTTTTTTTTTCTCTCTCTCTCTCTCTCTCTCTCTCTCTCTCTCTCTCTCTCTCTCTCTCTCTCTCTCTCTCTCTCTCTCTCTCTCTCTCTCTCTCTCTCTCTCTCTCTCTCTCTCTCTCTCTCAGACATCCTTCCGTTTTCTTCTGTTGAAATTATTTTTCCTTCGTTCCTTTCCATCGTTAATTTTCCTTCGTTTACTTCGAGTTTAAAAGATTCGTGGAAATGTCTTTGAACTATATACTTGCATGGACAGAAGATGCGTCAAGACGGTGTTTTGCATTGATGATATTTCATTCAGATATTTATGAGTTCGTTAATGTTTTGTATAGTCCAACTTTTTTTACCTACTTTAATTTATTGAATAAAATTTAAAGATACGACATATCATTATTCTCGTTAGTACCTTTAGCTAATTATTATAACCTCATAAATCCCCATTTCTGGAATGTATGTAGGAATGTTTCTATGTAGATTCTACATTTCAGATAAATAGAAATGTATGTAGGAAATGTATACATATAAAATGTATACATAGGAATGTCTGTATGTAGTTTTGCTTGCTGTTTTTCCTTTTGTTTTTGTTGTATTTTCTTGTTTCTACAGGAGCAGCCGATTTAAAGTCCTGGCCTAATGAAGGTAAAGGTAAAGATGGGGGCATACACTAAGCAGCGCGTGGCCTCGGTGCTTATCTCCGTCGCATTAGCCCTTGAGCCTGTGGTGGGTGAGAGTCAGGGTTGTGAACTTTTGTAGCCCACATTATCGTACCGAGCCACCAAAATTATCATATTTTCAGATAGATTATATCGTACAACCTTAGCTAAAATAATATAGTCAGTAGATATACATCATTGAATTCAGCATTCCACATATAAAAATATTTTCTCTTTTCATCAAAATCTATAATAATATAAGCGAAAGTGTGTCTGTCTGTCTGTCTGTCTGTCTGTCTGTCTGTGTGTGTGTGTGGTATAGGTTCCGCCCCCCGTGGCGCAAACTCCTCATATGGCACATTTTTGGAATCAGGTTGACCAGGGGAAGGTCATAAGCCCACTTATGAGCAGTGGCGTCACCATGAAAAAAAATTTGGGGGGGCTTTAGCCCCGGGGTGGTGATGGGCGAGCGCAGCGAGCCTATCCAGCTGGGGGGTCGGGGGGTAATTTTGAAAATTAATCAGTTCCAGGGTAATTTTGAGGCCCAAAAAAGAGAAGAAAGTGGAATTAAGCTTTAATTACATGACACATAAATTAATAGAGTTATACCATGCATCATACCATATTAACTAAATTTGATAATTTGAAGAAAAATTTCATTCTGTTTATACAAAATAATCAAATTGCCATTTTTTTCTCTCCACTAACAAACACAAAGGAATTGCACAATGTATGTTTTTGGTTTGTTTCTCAGTAAGGTTTTATCTTGATAATGAAAAAAAAATATAAAATATAAACTTACAATATATTCAAGGTATTTCCCTTATTGCACAAAAACAGGTACATGGGATACTGTAGTTAAACAGAATAAAGTACATGATCATGATAAAGTAACTAAAAGCCGATTTAACCTGCCTCCCACTGCCTTACCCTGGCACCCACTGCCTTAACCTGCATACCACTGTGTTAACCTGCCTCCCGTTCTGTGTTACCCTGCCTCCCACTGCCTTACCCTGGCTCCCACTGCCTTAACCTGCCTCCCGTCCTGTGTTAACCTGACTCCCGTCCTGTTTTACCCTGCCACCCACTGCCTTACCCTGCCTCCCACTGTGTTAATCTGCCTCCCGTCCTGTGTTACCCTGCCTCCCACTGCCTTACCCTGGCTCCCACTGCCTTTACCTGCCTACCACTGTGTTAATCTGCCTCCCGTCCTGTGTTGCCCTGCCTCCCACTGCCTTACCCTGGCTCCCACTGCCTTCACCTGCCTACCACTGTGTTAACATGCCTCCCGTCCCGTAGAATATACTTAGTAATTTCAAGGTTTGTTAGCAAACATATTTCAACATTTAAATGAAACATCAAACCAATTTTTCAATAAAAGAGTGAAAAATAAGGGTTTGCTCTGGCATGGAAAATTGGATAAATATTCCTTTTTATTATTTTTGGGTAGCAGGCTACTAGCAGCAATTTTGGGGGGGCTGAGTCCTTGAATTGGGGGGGTAAGTCCCCCTTAGCCCCCCCGCGGTGACGCCACTGCTTATGAGATGATCCGATCACTTTTTTTTTTTTTTAGCAGCCTATTAGCGAGAATTGTGAAAACAAAAGTGGGTTGCGAGAATTGAGGAAGCCTTGATGTAGGTGATGGGTAATGGGTGAGTGAATGGGTGGGGTGATGGGTAATGGGTGTGGGGTGATGGGTGAGTGAATGGGTGGGGGGTGATGGGTGATGGGTGATGGGTGATGGGTGAGGGAATAGGTGGGGGGTGATGGGTAATGGGTGAGTGAATGGGTGTGTGGTGATGGGTAATGGGTGAGTGAATGGGTGGGGGGTGATGGGTAATGGGTGAGTGAATGGGTGGGGGGTGATGGGTAATGGGTGAGTGAATGGGTGGGGGGTGATGGGTAATGGGTGAGTGAATGGGTTGGGGGTGATGTGAATGGGTTGGCGTTAATTCATACATTTCTACATCCATGATTTCAGGAAAGTTAGAAGGGGCTATCTGGAGAGTCTGTGTTTGGTGGGCCGAAGGCCCACCAATAGCCCTCCGCAGGAGCTAGCCAAAAAGGCCGCCCGGAGGGCGGCTTTGCGGCTAGTATATAATATATCCAATCATGACAAAAAATTCCATGTTAATTTATTTTTTGTAAAATAAATTAAATTAAATAAAACAAAAAATATATTTAGTAACACATATAATAACTCAAAAGAAGCTGAACTCGAGAACTCTACATAGCTATCATTCTCAAAAGAAAAGAGGAATTCCTGTTCCTCCTCTATTCTTTTATCCCCTGTGTCAGCTGGCGCTTATAATGATAGTGTGTCAGTTGTCATCTACATATCATATCATGTGTAGGGATGAAAGTAACACAATCTGCCTTTTCCCTTACACACTGCACTGCTGGAAGAGAACCAAGTATGGTTCCCGTTAGAAGTCAGTTTCTTACCTTTGTCTTGGTAAGGTTAGTCTTGCTAAATACCCTTTCACAATCTGCGTTCTAATGCGGCAAGCAACGGTCCAAATCCATGTCATGCAAAGGACCAAAAGTCAAACTCAAAACTCTCTCTCTCTCTCTCTCTCTCTCTCTCTCTGTCTCTCTCTCTCTCTCTCGCGCGGAAGTTGACCGTCAGATATTTTTTTTTTTTTTTTTGCGATGACAATTTTTGTATGACTTTATAATGTAATTATATTTGTGAGTCAATTATCGTATTTTCGTGTACGATTCTCAACCATGCATCGTACATCGTACGGATAGTCAAATTATCGTACAAATACGATAATTATCGTACAGTTCACAACCCTGCTGAGAGTCAACCCGCTACCCCGGGACACAAGGCTATTATAGTGTAACATCCGGGTTACCATAGTTACCTTTCTCAGGTACCCATTTATCGACCCACCCCGAAAGGAAAGGTGAACAGCTGTTTGGGCTCCACGCCGACTGCTTTGCCGGGATTCAAACTCGGGCCCGCGGAATCGTAGCTAGACGCGCTTGCCACTACACCACGGAGGCGCATAAAAATAACATCAGGCTACCTCACTGTGTATCAATCGTGTCATCGTGTATCAAGATCACATGACGGCTATGAATAATGGTAGCATATACTTTGGTGATATAGCCAGGCATTAATAGTCCATCGTGTACCCGTTGACCTTGATACACGCGCTCCATCCGCCTTTTCCTGGTGTTGACATCCTCGTGAGACACATCTACCGCTTTTAACCTTATTACAACACCTTAGCTACGTTTTAAGCCATCTGTATGATTACTAACTGTTTAAATAAAAAAAAAACATATATCATAATAATAAGAACATGTGGTGAGGATGTCTAATTGAAATAAACCATTACGTATGACTGCTATTATGTATGTAACAAGCTATTGAACTACCATCTTTCCTTTTTTTTTAGTAGCGGCACTATACACCCGGCCTCTTATAACTTTAATTAAACCCTCTACGGTAACTTTAACCCACACGTGAACACACTAACATAATATTATATACATTACCTAAACGTGATGAAATCTTTTGGACTAAATTCATGCCTTGGAGACTTAAAATAAACGAAACATGGTATTTTTTTCCTAATCATTGGCCGGATTAGTATGCGCACTTCCGCTTCCGTTAAAAGACTGTCGACTTGTGAGAAGTTTAGGAAATACTGAATACTAGTGAATACCATTACTATGTTAACTGTGACTATATTCTCGATGGTTTGGTAATATACATGTATCAGAAAAGACGTTATTATTACAATGAGTAATGACAAGGGGAGGAGCAGAGCCATCTTTGTGTTTAGCAGTTCATTGTATTTACTTTTCGCTGTGTGGTGTAGCGGGAGGCTCGCAGACTAGCCATCAGCTGGGCCACGGCATACCTAAACCTGCATTACCACCCAAACTACCAATAAAACAGCATTAAATAGTACTTCATATATCTTAGAATAGCATATGTATTGATTTTAGAGCAAATTAAATTGGGAAATAAAAAAAAAAAAAAATCAGGAAAATGGAGAGGCATATACCTAAACCTGCATTACCACCCTAACTACCAATAAAACAGCATTATATAGTACATTATATATCATAGAATAGCATATGTAGCCATTCTAGAGCATATTAAAATGAGAAATAAAAAACAGTGTTGTGATATTTTGGCCCCAAAAAGCCATATATTTAATTTATGGTGCATTTCTCAGCAAAAATACTATGAGCATACAGGGATATGTAGCCTATATTGCATCTAAAGCTTCATAATACTCTGTGTTTTAGGTGTGAGTAAACGGGTCCATTAAAAAAAGCAGGAAAATGGAGTGGTATATATATGGAGTGGTATATACTATAGGTAAACCTGCATTACCACCCTAATTACATATAAAACAGCATTGAACAGCACTTCATATATCATAGAATAGCATATGTGTTAATTCCAGAACATATGAAAGTGGGAAATGGGTGGAAACTTAATTTATTGAGTAGATTTTAACGGTAAATGTTAGCAACGGTCTTATTATTGAGTTATCTAGCGAGGAAAAGGCTATTATTATTGTGAGTAGGTTAAATAGGGTTAAATTAGGTTAAATGTTCTCTTGGGTTGAATAGGTAAAAGTGCAGTTTCAACCCATACTCCCTATCCGTTCTTGAAAAATGGAGTGGTGAAGGTAGTGGTTCAAATCTGCATTACCACCCTAACTACCAATAAAACAGCATTAAATAGTACATCATTTGATCTTAGAATAGCATAGGTGTTAATTCCAAAACATATTAAAGTGGGAAACACAAAATAATGATAGCTTTCTGAGTAATGGAGTGGTGAAAGTAGTGGTTCAAATCTGCATTACCACCCTAACTACCAATAAAACAGCATAATTTGATCTTAGAATAGCATAGGTATTAATTCTAGAACCTATTAAAGTGGGAAACACAAAATAATGATAGCTTTCTGAGTAATGGAGTGGTGAAGGTAGTGGTTCAAAACGAGTCTTTTTCCAGTGTTTGAATGGAGGAGGACTAGTAGTGGTGAAGACGCGTGCTGGCAGCAGTGTTCGTAGTGGTGTCTGTACCATGTTATAGCTGTGTGCGGCTGTGGGGTCTGTCTTAAAGCTGTCGTTGATGGTGAGCCACAATCACACTCAGAGGAACACCCACCGTCGCTCCAGGACACGCAGGAAAATGGTGAAAGGTACGAAATGGTGAATGGGTGTGGGTTCTCTGGTCGGTGCTTAAGCCTACCCTTCTTCTTCTTCTTCTATCCACGCCCAGACACCCTCGGCCGCCCATAACATGTGTGTGTGTGTGTTATAATGGGTGATGTGCTGTGTGTGTGGTGCAGTCATGGGCGTGGGGTGAAGGGGTGGCGGGTGAAGGGATGTGGTGAAGGGGTCGTGGGTGAGGGGTGGCGGGTGAAGGGGTGAGGCGTGGGGTTGAGGGGTGTGGGGTGAAGAGGTGTGGGTTGAAGGGGTCGTGGGGTGTGGGTGTGGGGTGGCGGGTGAAGGGGTGAGGCGTGTGGGTGAAGGGGTGTGGTGTGGGGTGAAGGGGTGGCACAGGCGAGGCGGAGGGAGGAGGTCGACAGGGAATTTTTTATTTACATTTTCGTAATGGGTTGCGTAAGGAAGTTGATTTTATCGGATTTATTACTTGGTGTTTTTTTTTATGGGTTTGCGCAAAATAAAACTAGATATCTCCATTAGAAAAAGCACCTATTGTAGGCCAGGAAAAAATAGTCGGTGTCTCTGAAAGCGACCGCGAAGTCCTCGTCCATTATTACCAATATACCCTTGGTTCTACTGCAGTTTAATGCATCACAAGGCACGTCGTTATAACCGTCCTCAACTTGTAGATCTGATGATCTGATAGTGTGCAGCATGTCTAATCCCTACAACACCCGTCGCAAATGAATTATAACACAAAGGGGGTCTAGGGGGGCGAACCCCCCAGGCTACGTAGTCAATGCCCAGGCTAGGTTAGTTAACTAGCGGGGGGGGGGGGGGGGGGGGGGGATCAGGATAGTATTGGTCAATAGGGAGTATTGTACTAAACTGCAGTTTTACCTATTACTTTTATTGCCGTTTTTGTTGTGTATTGTACCGTTTTTTAGCACGTTATTTTACCATACCCAGTATATTTGTGGCATCATAATGCCTGTATAATTATTTGTTCAATGAATTTTTTTATTCAGTACGTGAGGTTAGGTTAGTATAGTTTCGGTGGCAGAGCCGGCCTAAGGCATCAGCAGCTGCTTGGGACCCCCACGCCCACCGGGGTGCAGTCAGTTCGTACACAATTTGTTTCGTACACCAAAAAGTTGTTTCGTGGTCTATATGAAACCATAGTCGTTTCGTACACTCAGCTCAGAGTTGAACTTGACTACTAGAGTTACGAAACTGCACCAGGTATGTACGAAAATACTCAAAATCAGTGTACGAAACAACTAACAAAACCTGGGTACGAAACTTGTGTACGAAACTCCCTGTGTACGAAACTCCCTGTAACCCGCCCACCAGGGGACCCATCAAGAGCGCGTGAAATATCCCACTACGTGAGAGTTTGAATCTTTTCATGTGAACTAACTAATGTGAAAATAAGAGATATGACAAGAGAAACGCAAAAATACTCAGTTCTTACCTATTTATCGTGTATATATTGCCTTTGTTTATGAGTAGTATCATGTAATATAGCCACACACCCTTACTTATCCCTTCCAAAGGCTTAGATATTGCAAGCAAGCCGTAAATTGAGGTAAAAATTGAAGTACGAGACATTAAGGTATTATTCTACAGTGTTTGCCCATACTCCCCCCTCTCCCACACAACAAGCTTGGGGACCTGGGGGAATGCGGGATATTTGGCTGGGGTACAAAATATGCATCGCAACCACATCGTTTTGAGTTGGGGGTTGTAAAAATTCCCTAAATCTTGGGAAATAGATTGGATTATTATTGGATTGGATTGGTAATTCACACCAAAATAATATCTTTTTTATAACAACTGAGTTTTTTTCTATGTAATTCCACCAAAATAATATCTTTTTTTACAACAAGAGTTTTTTTCTTTGTAATTCACACCAAAACTCACTTTTTAAACTGTTGAGAAACATAACACTGCCAAAAACTTTATTAATGTAGACAATATATTTTATCTGTCATAAGATTGGTTTGTATAGCTAGTTTTGGTGATGCCATTTAGCAAGTGAATGTTGAGTATAAACTTAAACCCCTTGAGGCCCAGAACGTAATTTCCATTGTAATTTGGCTACCATTACACATTTTTTAGTGAACATAAGTAATATTTAATAGATATGACCTGTTTAGTATCCTTATCGACTAACTAATTTGGTATATTTAGTTGTATTTCGTAATTTTATGGCTAAGAACAGACAATTTTCTATAGCAAAGGAAAGATTTGGGCGTGAAGGGGTTAAGGTACCGTAATGAAATCAGATTTGGTCATTTGGAGGCACAGTGTTGTTGACCTGTAATGTGTGAATGCTGATGGGTGTACTTTTGCAGGGAAGAGAAGAACCAACCGTAACAGCAAGGATGAGAATGCTGTGGTGGGCCCCCTAGATGGTCCCAAGGGTCCCAAAGACTGCAGACTGGAGACACGATTGGTCAACGGTGCCTTGGTGGGTAGCAAGATGGCCTCTCTTGGCGCCACGCACTCGGAAAACAAGATTACCAGCTATTTCTCGCCCTCAAGGTAAGCACATTGGATTTAACCCCTTGAGACCCAGAACGTAATTTCCATTGTAATTTGGGTACCATTAGATGATTTTTAGTGAATATAAGCAATATTTAAAGCTATGACCTGTGGGGCATTCCAGGACAGGTGGCCCAGAGAGTAACACCTCACCAACTCTGATTTTGCTTAAATTTGGCACATGTTATGAGTGTTGCTGCCATATGCCTTGTGCAAAATTTGAGCACTCTAGGGTCAACGGGCTCCTGTAAGAGGTCATCAAAATTTTGGCATGACCTCGAAAATGACCTAAAAGATCAAACTTCAAATGTCCCTAAAATCTTTATTTATAAACTTAGAGAGGTGGTTTTAATATCTTTTTTACTCAGTATGAGTCTCTGAATCATTCTAGGTTTACAGAATTAACTTACATCAATAACTAAAAAAAAGGGCACAAAATTTGAACTTTGACCTTGACCTGTGACCTTGAAGTTCATTCGCGACAAAAAAAATCATTTAGTCAAAATTGAAGCTTTGTATGTTTACTTCAAAATAACATAAAAAAATTGTGTCTTATTCTACATAGGTAAGCCTGTACAGGTTGTCAAAGCCAGGCAGAAATATGTTATGCCTATATTCGGACCATGTTTTTCTATTTTTATATACCTATTTAGCTATGAAAAATGAGTTTTAGCCACAGATAATGAATATTAATACAAATAAATAAGAAAAATTATGTTAGAGTGAACCATTTATTCAATTGATTGAACTAATGAATGAAATTGTTTAGTAAAATAGTAAGCTCATAAATTAAATTATAAAATGAAAATAAATTAATAAATTTGTTAAAAGTACTTTTCAATTCATCATGTGTGTTACCAGGATGCGGTACGAGGAACCAACTCAAATGCACCCAACCTACCTCTTTCCCCAACCACCACGGTCCATATAATGAGATTTTTGGATAATTAAATTTTATTAATTAATGAGATAAAGTTATCATATATTTGTAGGTAGGTACATTTTGTCATAATTCATGTTTACAAATCCTTTGAAGTTTTATTTTTGTAATGACAAAAAATTCTGCTCAGCTTCTTCCATTTCATTAAGCTTGAAGCAATAACGAATTCTCCTGGCTCCCTGCAGGTTTGGGTTTGTCATGATCCGCAAAACGTTCTCATGGGTCACCCAACACTTGTCAGCTTTAGACTGTACAAATGCATGAGACCCTGACTTTCCTTTGGGGTGCAAGAATATCATCAATGCATCACCAAACTCCTCTGACATTTCCTCAATCATTGCAAACCATAGTTCCTCCATGTAAATGCAAGCTACAAACATCCCAACAACCAACTCTTTATCCTCACAGACCTCCAACTCTTCACCTTTCACATTCTTCTTCACACTCACGCTATTTCCCTCTCCAACTGACAATTTGTACACTTTCAACACACCAATAGGATCACACTGAGGAACAAATCGGTGGAATTGTTGCGTACCCTTCACTGTTTGGGCTTCCTGATACCTTTCAACTAATTCACTGGCAACCTCTGCAACATTTTCCGAAGAAACAAAGAACATTTTAATTTTGTCAGTAAACTTCGACTCAGTGAGGAAAGAAAACATGGCCTGTGCAGTCAGAATTTGGTTGCCAACAGGCCTTTTCAAGCTGGCCATTGCCACTGCTCTTTTGACAGTGCCGCCAATGCCATCACAGGCATTTTTTCCATGTGAAGTGGCGAAGAAGTGCCATTCACACCCAATTCCAAAATCAGTTTGATGGTAACACAAAGAGAGAAAGTTGTACTTGTTTTTGTATTGCCCTGCACAGCCATCTGAGAAGTAATGAATTTTTTTAATAAATGGAAAGTTCTGTTTCAAGTCTTTAATCAAAACACGCAAGAAAGTCCATACTGTTTCGGTTTTGTGGCTCATTTCATCAGAGATGAAGCAAAAACTCTGGTGCTTCGTTTCATCTGAATCCTTGAAATACATAACAAAGGGATGCACAGTAGCTTGGCTATTCTCCCAATGAAATCCCTGCACCTCATCTTGTACGACAAAGGAATAATTTTCTGAGAAATCTCCAACAATCACACATTCTGTTTCATCCAGATTTGCCTTCAGGTTTTTGAAAAATTCACCCTGGGATTTTGCAACAAAGCTATGTCTCGTCAGGTTGTGAATGTTAGTTGCCAAAGAAGTGATGAATTCCTCACTTATAACAGTAACGGTCTCCATTTTTGTTCTGTCTGTTGAAATCCATTTTTGATAAGTGATGAAATCTTTATCATCTAGATCAGGGAGAGTTAGCAAAAAATCTTGAACCCCTATTTTACTAAACAATTTCATTCATTAGTTCAATCAATTGAATAAATGGTTCACTCTAACATAATTTTTCTTATTTATTTGTATTAATATTCATTATCTGTGGCTAAAACTCATTTTTCATAGCTAAATAGGTATATAAAAATAGAAAAACATGGTCCGAATATAGGCATAACATATTTCTGCCTGGCTTTGACAACCTGTACAGGCTTACCTATGCAGAATAAGACACCATTTTTTTATGTTATTTTGAAGTAAACATACAAAGCTTCAATTTTGACTAAATTATTTTTTTTGTCGCGAGTGAACTTCAAGGTCACAGGTCAAGGTCAAAGTTCAAATTTTGTGCCCTTTTTTCAGTTATTGATGTAAGTTAATTCTGTAAACCTAGAATGATTCAGAGACTCATACTGAGTAAAAAAGATATTAAAACCATCTCTCTTAAGTTTATAAATAAAGATTTTAGGGACATTTGAAGTTTGATCTTTTAGGTCATTTTCGAGGTCATGCCAAAATTTTGATGACCTCTTACAGGAGACCCGTTGACCCTAGAGTGCTCAAATTTTGCACAAGGCCTATGGCAGCAACACTCATAACATGTGCCAAATTTAAGCAAAATCGGAGTTGGTGAGGTGTTAATTTGTCATTTTGGTGGGCCACCTGTCCTGGAATGCCCCCTGTTTAGTATCCTTGTCCACTGGCTAATTTGGTATATTCAGTTACTTTTCGTGATTTTATGGCTCGACAACAGACAATTTTATAAAGCAAAGGAAAGCTCTGGGCGTGAAGGGGTTAAAAGCATTGTTAATTAACTTTCTTGTTATTTTGAGCTCATGAGCTGTCTTTGAGCTTAGTTAGAGGTATGGACACTTGGATTCAATTTGTAATGTCATCCTTTTAAAACATAATTTGAAGCTTCAGTAGAAGCTGAAAGCATTTTGTGTTTTATTTACAATAGTCACCTTTCATGTATCCACGCTAGTCTTACCCCATGTCTAACCCTTCAGCTTATTCTGGTAAACTTTTCTCTCCGTTAGGCTCCGTTAGGCTCCTCCGATCACGATAATATTTCCAAAACCTGTCCTATAGCTCTTTGTTGCCTTGAGATCCACCTAAGCAGAGGTGCTTCTGGCATTATGCCTTGGCTGAGTGGAGGACCTAAGGCAGTACTACTCTTGATTGTCTATACCAGTGCTATTCAACCTTTTTTCACATCGTCCACCCCTAGTGGGGATTTGGTAAGAGCTGTCCACCCCAATTCTTTTCTCTCGCTTTAAAATTTCATGGCTCTAACATTTTAAATCTAACTATATCATTCTACAAAATATATAGGTAGGAAAAATCAACTTCACTCATTTTTAATCAACAGTTTACATATTCTTCTGTATAATAACACATGCAGTCTAAAATTATAAATATACAAGGAAAAATTCAACATACCGTCGGAATTCCACAGCAAATGCATTTTTTTTCTTCATGTAACTACAGTAAAATTGCACACAATACCTTATATTTGGTGATCCAGAAAACAAAGCCTTTTCCTTCAAGGAACAAAAATCAGTGGCCTGGCTGCTGTTGCAATTTGTCTGCTATCAGCTTAAATTGAGGCATCAGACAATTTTCAAGTGCAACCTGCACGGGAGGAGCCAAATTCGGAATGGCATTCCTTTTCTATGTCTTGATTAAAACTAAGCTTGAGAAACCTTGCTCATACAGATATGATGTTGGCATCTGCACAAACATAACTGTTGCTGCTCAGCAAACTCCTTGTAGTCCTGACTATCAAGCAGGACAACCCAGCAATGCATGGGATGGCCAAATGTTTTGCAAGTAGCTTTTTGAGAATAATCCACTGGAAGCTCCAACAGGGCATCAGAATGATCAGTTCCATCATCTGAGAATGGAGTTCTCTAAGCATTCCACATGTTGGAGGTCAGGTCTCATGGAAAATAAGTCAAGGTTTTCCTGCATCAAATCGGTATTCAAGTGGGACATTTGTACCTCCAGTGTCTGTTCTGCTGTCTGTATACCATGTGCCCAGCCACTGTCTCTCATATACTGTCTCTCATCTTTATTCTTTGCCTGAAAAGCCCTGCTTAATATAAAGGCTGGCCTTCTAAGTTGTAAACAAACATTATTGTATTTCTGCGGCTATTATTAAATGTTTCAAGTGTTCATACCGTAGGTATCAAAGACCTCAAAATCAGAACACCTCTTTTCTTTATTGCTTTAAAAAATAATAACTCAGTTTAAATTCATTTATTTTCCTTATACCTGTAAAAATATCCCCACCTTTGTCATATTTTATACCACAGATTTCGTCTCCCTTATCTATACCGACACGTGGGCATGATCTCGTCCACCCATCTGTCCACCCCAAGACAGCCGTCCACCCCTCACTCAGTCTCGTCCACCTTGAGGTGGACCATCCACCCAGGTTGAATAACACTGATCTATGGAATGGTTATTGGTTCTGTGTCAGAGACCCATCTTTTTGTGAAACCTCTTTGATGCGGTGTGAGAGTAATGGGATCACCCCGAGCCAAAGCAATGCACCGTGTCTTCCACCAACATACAGAGGCAGACCATGAGAGGCCAGGTGTAGGCATTGATCAGCAACCTCAAACAAAATATAGGTAATAAGAACATAAGAAAATAAGGAAGCTACAAGAGGCTGCGAGGCCTACACGTGGTAGTTCCTGTCACCTAACACTACCTACATCCACCTTTCATCCCCATCCATGAACCTATCCAGCCCCTCTTTAAAGCTCCCTAATGACTCCGCACTAACTACCTGTCTACCGAGTCCATTCCATTCATTCACCACCCTATTTGTGAACCAGTTTTTCCCTATTTCCTTTCTAAATCTACACTTTTCCAGCTTGAATCCATTACTTCTTGTTCTACCCTGGTTAAAAGCTGTAAGAACTTTTCCTACCTCTCCTTTATTAAATCCCTTTATCCACTTAAAAACTTCTATCAGATTGCCCCGTACTCTGCGTCTCTCGAATGAGTGTAACTTTAATAACTTCAATCTCTTCTCATAACTAAAGTTATGCATCCTTTGTATCATGTTGGTCATCCTTCTCTGCACTGTTTCTAACAACACTATATCCATCCTGTAATATGGAGACCAAAACTGAACCGCATAGTCTAGGTGAGGCCTGACTAGAGCCAGATAAAGCTTTAGAATAACTTCCGCACTTCTACTTTTAACACTTCTGGTAATGAATCCTAACACACTATTAGCTCTATTTCTAGCCTCAATACATTGTTTCCTAGGTCTGAGGTCTGGGCTCACCCTCACTCCAAGATCTTTTCAGCGATACATTGCGTATGGTGTATCTATTACCAGGGTTTTTTCTACCAACATTCATAACGCTGCACTTATCAATATTACATTCCATCTGCCATCTGACTGCCCACTCATTAAGTTTATCTAAGTCTCCCTGCAATATGTTTACATCAGACTGTGATCCAATAATCCTACCTACCTTAGTATCATCAGTAAACTTGCTGATATCACTGCTAATCCCACTATCCAAGTCGTTGATGTAAATCAAAAATAGTAATGGACCCAAAACAGACCCTTGTGGAACTCCACTTGTCACCAGTCCCCATTCAGATTTAGAACCATTAATTGTAACCCTTTGTTGCCTATTACTTAGCCAAGCTCTGATCCAACAAAAAACCTTCCCATCTATTCCATGAGCCTTAACCTTATTTAAGAGTCTCTCGTGTGGTACTTTGTCAAATGCCTTACTAAAGTCCAGATATATTATATCATAATCCTTATCATTATCTACCGTCTCGTAAACTTTCCTATAAAAACTCAATAAATTGGTGAGACATGACCTACCCTTGGTGAATCCATGTTGTGAATCATTGATCAAACTATGTTTATCTAAGTGCTCTCTAATGTTTTTTGCAATAATAGATTCCAATAATTTACCTACCACTGACGTTAAACTTACGGGTCGATAATTTGACTTTAGTCCTCTGTCTCCTTTCTTAAATATGGGAACAAAATTTCCTTTCCTTCACAATAATGGCACATCGCCTATCTCAACCGATTTCCTAAAAATGTGCACTAACGACTCACTAACAACCTCCTTGCATTCCTTTAATACCCTGGGATACACTTCATCTGGTCCTGGCGATTTAAAATTCTTCATTTTATCTATACCCTCTAACACCATTTCCCTAGTTATCACAATATCTTTGAGTTTCTCCTCATCGCTTCCTTTGAACATCTGTTCACGCTCTGTGCAGCAGCCTCATGATACTGCCGTTGTGCAGAGGAAGGAATGACTCGATGCACAGCTATCAGTAAACCAGGGCACCACTTTTTGCTGTTGCCGTCACTTATTGCCCAAAAAAGGTAGCTGCCTGCATTTCCACTTAAAAAAATGTAAGCACGTAACTCAGTGATGTATAGTTACTTAATAGATCAATTTGCAGTTACTATTTTTTTATATAAAAACATTCAACAGTTTAGCAGATTTAGATTTTACCCCCAGATCTTTCCTTGGCTATATAAAATTGTCTTGTCGAGCCATAAAATTACGAAAAGTAACTAAATATACCAAATTAGTTTGTGGACAAGGATACTAAGCAGGTCATATCTATAAAATATTGCTTATATTCACTAAAAAATTTCTAATGGTACCCAAATTACAATGGAAATTACGTTCTGGGCCTCAAGGGGTTAAGTCACTCAAATAGCAACATAAAGTGAGAAGACACTTTCCCAAACTAAATTGGCCCATTCCTATTTTTTTATTCTGTTACTGTCTTCTTTATAGGGACTAGCAACTAAGCTCTAAGCAGGCTTTTTCTTACCTCTTTGTTGTGCCCTTGGCCAGTCTTTTGTGATGCTAAAAATAAATAAGTTGGCTAACAGAGTATTTACTATTACCGTATGTAATTTGTTTATTCATTCCTATTGTCCCTTTTCAGATCCCCGCCAGTTGCCGATGATGCCGAGACCGAGGACGCCACCATCCTGGAAGGGGAGTGCGGCAAGGACCCAGAGCTGTCCAACGCACAGCTCACGCGCCCCTACCCCCCTTCTGCTCCTGTACCCAGCGCGGTGATGAACGGCATAGGCGGAACAGAACAAACTACATCACCACCCAACGCAGCACTTAAACGCACGGTCTGCACACGGAGCCAGGCACTCAAGGAACTGCAGCTTCAGTCTTCCACAGCTGCGCTCAGCAATGGCGTCACACCCTCCAGTAGCAGTACCTCCCCCCCTCAGTGTGCTATCAGTATTGCTACCCCTTGTACCACCCCTGACATGCCCACACCACTGTCAACCCCCGCCACGCCTACCTCCTCCACCTCTCTAGGGACTGACGATTGCTCCAGTCCCCACACAGGCCCGCCGACGCCCCATAAAATCCAGGCCTTTAATGAGGAGAAGTTACGGCTTGACTCCCCGCTCTCGCCCTCCACCGCCCTCTCCAAACTCAAGCTGTCACTCACGCCAAAGAAACTCAAATTTAATGATGATAAAACAACCAAAGCGAGGAGAAAGTAAGTAGAAATGCATGCAAATTCTTAAGTGAATTATTGTGGAAACTTAGAAATTGTAACTTAATATTTCTGTAATTGAAGAGATTCTAATTGTTTGTGAGTGAATTATTGTGAAAATGAGAAGTAGTAACTCAATATTTATGTAACTAAAGAAATTCTAATTGGTTTTTTTTGTACTCTGCAGAATTGCCACACAAAACACAACCCGAGTAACTTTACAATCCAAGACAGAGAAAGTATCAAAAGGAAACACCGTCACGGCAATGTCCAACGGCGACGCTAAGCCCGCCCTGCGCAACACCCAGATGACGACATTCTTCCCCATACGTCGGTCCGAGAGGAAGCCCAAGACAACACTGCTGCAGGAACGCCAGAAGGAGATTGAGGAGAGGATATGTAGTGGCAAAGAAGAGGACTTGACGGTAGGTTCGCTTGTTGATGTATTGTTTCCTACACTATATGAAGTACTTATTTAACCTCTTCACGCCCAGATCTTTCCTTTACTATAAAGAAGAGAGGCTTACTGGTGGATTTATTGTTTCCTATACTATATGGAGTAGGCCTTGTTTAACCCCTTCACGCCCAGATCATTCCTTTGCTATAGAAAATTGTATACTCTTGAAATATAGTAAACAATAAATAATTGTATACTTGTAATATTGTATACTATAGGAAATACATACTCCTGTTCCATACTGTTCCCTATATGTATGGTATGCAGACCCTTTGTAAGTATAGAGTGGGCAGTTTAATCTCTTCACGCCCAGATCTTTCCTTTACTATAAAAATTGTCTGTTAGCCATAAAATTATGAAAAGTCACTGAATATACTAAATTAGTTAGTCTACAAGGATACGAAACAGGTCATAGCTATAAAATATTGCTTATATTCACTGAAAATTGTCTGATGGTAAGCCAAAATACAATGGAAATTACGTTCTGGGTCTCAAGGGGTTAAATCAGTACGCTGCTCTTTGTGGTGTTGGCTTACGTAATCATTCAAGGCAATTTGTACAAGGAGGAATTGGTGTTGAAGGGTACTTAGTGTAACGCCCTTGATGGTGATGCAGGTTAAGTGTGACGCCCTTGATGGTGATGCAGGTTAAGTGTGACGCCCTTGATGGTGATGCAGGTTAAGTGTGACGCCCTTGATGGTGATGCAGGTTAAGTGTGACGCCCTTGATGATGATGCAGGTTAAGTGTGACGCCCTTGATGGTGATGCAGGTTAAGTGTGACGCCCTTGATGATGATGCAGGTTAAGTGTAACGCCCTTGATGATGATGCAGGTTAAGTGTAACGCCCTTGATGATGCAGGTTACAGACAACAATTTTTGCGTATCACATCATATAAACATAAAAAATACATCTCCACATATTATTGAATCATGCAAATACGTGTCCCTATATTGGTAAGCAGTGCAACATCTTTTATTAAACATTTTGTGCAGCCTTTCATTAACCCCTTGAGGCCCATAACGTAATTTCCATTGTACTTTGGCTATACCATAAGAGGATTTTTATGAATATAAGGAAGATTTTATAGATATGACCTGTTTAGTATCCTTGTCCACTAACTAATTTGGTATATTTAGCTACTTTTCGTGATTTCATGGCTAGCAACAGGTAATTTTATATATTAATGGAAAGATCTGGGCGTGAAGGAGTTAACAGCAAAGACAAGTGATTGATGTGGTTGAACATTTAATCATATGTTGAAAAAAAATAATTAAAGTGTTAAGAATCTACCTATAAAAGATGCCTTTGTTTACAGGAAAAGCTTCTTATTTGAGACTCGGTCAACTATATGCTGTGCTGTTCTTTTTATTGAATTCTTTGACAGTACAACGATGCATAATAATATAAACCTTTTTACTCATTGCAATAAGAATAAGAGTCATAAGTAAGTCCAGTCATAGAGCCAAATAGAAACAAAAAATAATTGTCTGGGTTTACCTGCTCAGTGTTTTGTGTTTGTCTTGTGAAAGCACCTCGCTGCATTGCCATTGTCTTGATGTCTCATTACCACTTTTTTTTCCCCCCCAAATCACCTACCATACTGTTCTGAGAGATGCCTCGAGTGAAGAAGTATTTGTATTAGTATTTGGTATTATGGAAGATCCTTCTCAAAAACAGAGCTAAGGGCAAAAGCAACATAAGTAGGCGACATGAGGCAGCAAGTGAGTGTCCAGCCACCCTGGCAAGTCAAGGCCAGGCAAGGCTGCTTATCTTCTTTCTGTTTAACGTCAGTTTTTCCCATAATTTTTATGAGGTTAGACGGTCGATGATACACTTCCATCTATATCCGTTGCCTCTACTTCTTCAATGGCCAATGCTGCCAGATCCTCTTCAACACACTGCCTCCATGTCTTCCTTGGCCTGCTCGGTGGACGGCGACCTGAAAATTCCACTCTAACAGCTCTCCCCAATGCCTCACCACCTTCTCTCCTCTTCACGTGTCCAAACCACCTCAATCGCCTTACTTGCTTGCCCATGGTTTCAGATACTTAGCATTGTATAACAGGTAAGCTGCTATGTCTTTTGTGTATTGACCTCAGTTTTTACCACCAGGTGAAGGATTTTGGGGCGAAGGGACGTGGGGTGGTCACTACCAGGAAGTTCAAGAAGGGGGAGTATGTGGTGGAGTACATCGGCGACCTTATTGATGTGAGGGAAGCCAAGCAGAGGGAATCCAGATATGCACAAGATAGCACTAAGGGATGCTACAACTACTATTTTACTTTCCAAAATCAACAATACTGGTAAGTTATCATATATATTTGTTTAGATATATTCATATAATTGTCCTCATCAAATTGGGTGGCACAACCAAATATACAGATTCAGTTTTCAGTATACTCTGCTCGGGGTGCAGTCAGTTCGTACACAAGTTGTTTCGTACACCAGTAGATTCGTACACCAAAAAGTTGTTTCGTAGTCTATATGAAACCATAGTCGTTTCGTACACTCAGCTCAGAGTTGAACTTGATAACTAGAGTTACGAAACGACACCAGGTATGTACGATAAAACTCAAAATGAGTGTACGAAACAACTAACAAAGCCTGGGTACGAAACAACTTGTGTACGAAACTCCCTGTAACCACTCTATTCACACATGCACATACATCTTTCATGTTTTTTAGGTCATATAACAATTTATTATTTGCTTGAAATCTGAACCCAAGATTCCTCCACAACCAGACCCCATTGCCAGTAGTTTATCCCAGCTGCTTCATTATTACTGATCAGGTGTTAGGTCTTAGCAGTCCCCCCCCCCCCCATCAACCAATCAACAACATGGCGCCAACTCACTGTCCCATACATGCCTTTCATACTTAGTCTTAGTCATTTCATACTTACATTCATACATATATGCTTAGGTCACTGATTCAATGTTTCCTGGACTCCTCTCTCCATCCCTCTCTTGGTTTTCTCCCTCTCACCTCCTTCATGTGATCTATATATTTTACATAAGTACATAATAACATAAGGAAGCTACAAGAGGCCATGAGACCTACACGTGGTAATTCCTGTTACTTAACACTACCTACATCCACCTTTCATCCCCATCCATGAAATTGTCTAACCTTTTAAAACCCCCCTATTGACTCCGCACTAACTACCTGACGACCGAGTCCATTCCAATCATTTACCACTCAATTTGTGAACCAGTTTCTCCCTATTTCTATTCTTAAATCTACGTTTTACTAGTTTGAATCTCGAATTTAATTACACTTTACTTTCTTTTTCTTTCTCCATCCATTGTTTCCATTGCACATGCCACATCAGTCCTCCCTGTTCTGCTCTCCAGTAATTGCTATGTTGTTTTCTGCACGTATCTCTGACCCTGTTGTTCCTCACTATCAAACCCTATCACCCCTTATATCGATCATAAGCTTTATCTAATTATATTATAAGAGCTCTATTTTCCTTGCCTTTGTATTCAATCCTCATGCTTCGCAGCCATACAGAAAAGTTAAAGCTATATTTCCCCCAAATATACCCATCCTTGCTTACACAGACATAGCTCTTTTATTTCCAACTCTCCTCTCCTTCACTTTTTTCCGGACTGGCTTTTACATCCTTCGCGTGCCCCCCCCCCCCCCATGAGAATCCTGTGCCCCCCTCCCCCCGCTAGCCATGGCTGCCGTATTCTGTATAATGCTCTAAATACCCACCACTGATCTTCCACATATTCTTAGAATATGCCCTTCTATGTGGGATCAGAGTGGCCCTGAACTCCGCTTGCCTAGTGCCCCCCCCCATTGATAGATATCTAGCCACGCCACTGCTAACAAAGCAATCCAGTCCTTTAACAACCCACAAACTACGTAGCAAAAAAAAAAAAACAGATAATTCTACCCACAATCCTCTCGGACTCTGTTAACGAGTTCGAAGCACTAACGAACCCTATCAATATTAGCTTTAAAAAAAAATACTATAAAGCTATACCAACTATTACTAACTCAGATATACTAAGATTTAAGACTTAGGTAACGTTACAGGTCAACAATTATTGGTCAAAGGTCAACAAGTAAGGGCGTGGGAAGGAAATAAGGTTAAGGTTTAGTGTTTCGAAGCAGTGTTGAGCAGAGTTGAGTTACTTGAGTATTCCGGTACGAGCGACAGTCGAGGGCGCGCTAGGGACCAGGCAGGGTGTGTGTGCAGGGCAGGCAGCTGGGAGGAGGAAGGGGGTGATTTCTGGCCAAATAACACTTTATTTTGTTGCTTTTCTTCATATTTCTGCAGCGAAGGTAGTCGATAGAGAAAGGGAGGTAGTGGGAGAGAGTGAGAGAAATGAGTGGGCAGTGGCAGACCTGAAATCGCATTTGCCACACTAGATCTGTGTTCAACCTTGGCCACCCCAGTCATCATGTCCTGGCGGCGCTACTGTGGGGGAGAGGGAGGGAGAGCTTAAGTGTGATTTGAGGTTTAGTCTTCCCTGCAAAGTAATGGCTGTTGCCTCGGTATCTTTCTACCTCATATAACGTCAGATAAGCTATATTCATTCATTGGTATAGCTACAGGGGGCCACGTGGCCCCCCATGAAAATCCGGAGCCCCCCAGGTGCCCCCCCACTGGCCATGGCTGCCGTAATCTCCTTGGACCTGTGACTGACTTAAGGCCCCAATAGCATCAGAATGCCCCTGAGCTCTGCTTGCCATAGCCCCCCCCCCCCCACACACCCATTGTTACGCCATTGTTCACACCTCCATCCATTTAGATGTTGAATAACCAGTTGACTTATTGAATTGCTAACTTTACTTTGCTAACTAGTGGGAGTGGGAGCTTTAAGTAGCTAAGTGGACTTTAAGTGGGAGTTTGACAATGGGTGAATTCAAAGTAATCTTTTGTCAAAGGAAGGATTTTTATTACCCGTAGTATATTATCATCTAGACATTATCATCATCATATATATTATCAAGGTGGATTGTGGATTGTATTTTGATTGAAGGAGCTGAGTGCAGTGCTGAGTAAGGCAATTTTATTTATTTATTTAAACATGCAAAATACAATAAGCCCAAAGGTGCACTTGTGTGCTACCTATCTTAAGTAATAGCATAACTATATAAATACTAAAACATTATATGCAGATAAGCATCACCAAAGTGTTTGTTGAGGCACTGTTGCTGTCACTAGTGTCACGGTATCACTAGCGTCAGCGGGGTGGGCTTTGACAGTCTCCTCTGATTGGTCGCCAACTTTACACGTTGTGTGTTCATCTATTGGATGTGAGGGACAGCGGCCGTGAAAATGTTCCACATCCTGGAGACCCGGCCCACAAAGGTGCGTTGGTGCTGGCTGGCACGGGAACGCAGCACCTCCACTGCATCACCACTGGTAAGCACCGTTCTCGTGCTCCGCGTGGCGATTCTTGGAGGCTGTCTGAGCAATGTGGGACTGATGCTTCCACTGGCAGGGACTCGGAGGCCTGCCCGTTGACGACAACCTGGAGGGTTCTTCCCTGCAGGTAGTTTCCCAGGAGCAGCAGGAGGTCACCCTGGATGCCTTTGGCTCGAAGTTTTTCTAGAAGGCCTCCGTGCCACACCCTGTGGAAGGCCCTCGCTATGTCCAGGGCCACCACGACAGTGTCTTGGCCGTCATCCAGGGCGTCCTGCCAGTTTCGGGTAAGGAGCATCAGCAGGTCAGAGATGGACCGTCCAGGTCTGAACCCAAACTGTTGGTCCGAGAGGAGGTAGTTGTTGCTGAGATGACGACAGATTACCTCTGCCACGATCCTCTCGAACACTTTCCCCACCACAGACAGCAAAGAGATGGGCCTGTAGTTTTTGGAGTCAGATCTGGAACTCCTTGTGTACAGGAACCACTCAAGCCTCCTTCCACACTGAAGGCCAGGTGTTTTCCTGCAGGCAGGCAGTGAAGACTGTGGTGAGAGGGACAGACAACTCCCGGGCGCACTGTTTTGACAAGTGCGGGCTGACGTCATCAGGGCCAGTGGCTTTTTTGGTGTCGAGCCCTCGCAGGATGTGCTCGACCTGCGCCTGCGTCACCACCTTCACCATCAAAGTCTGGGTCGCCATCCTCCGGGCAGGCCAAGGAAAACACATGTGGCTGGATGGAGGCACTCTGTTGAAAGAGGATCTGTCAACATTGGTCATTGAAGAGGAAGAGGTTGAGGCAACGGATAGAGATAGTTGGAAGCACATCATCGACCATCTAACCTCAATAAGATATTATGGGAAAATCTGACGTTAAACAAAGATAATGATCATACATTATCAAGGATCAAGCAAATTGTTTTTGTAAACATAAGGATATCATGTTATATGTTATATCATAATTGCATTGTGTGCTTGTAAGTGTGGTAATGATAAGTGAAAAGCAGAAAAAAAATTATGTTAAAAATAGGTAAGTGTTTGTTTTGGTTCATTGTAATTGGCACGCTGGAGTCTTCAGGCTTGTGAAAATATTACCCATGGCCTGGAGGACACGGGGTTAATTTATGTCTGATTCAAGGGAAAAATTTGTGTCTTAGAATCCCAAGAATAGGGTAATTCTTGAATCAGACAGAAATTAACCATGTGTCCTCCAGGCCATGGGTAAGCGTTTCACCAGCCTGAAGACACTGCAGCGTGCCAATTACGATGACCCAAAACAAATGTTTAGCTCTTGTTTTCACTTTTTTCACCCTATCTTGAAGACAACTCTCTTTTCTGCTTTTCATGTACAGGCTTGCGCGGATGATCTTTACGCCAGAATCCGTTCATCGAGATTTACCGCGCAGATTTAAAGTTGCTTCCCAAGCTATAAAAAAATGCAGAAGGCATGAACCGTATGTCTGACAGCGACGTACATCATCTTGCACACTCACCGGTGTGTGGGGGGGAGGGTTTCCCTCCCTCTCCTCCCTCCATAGGCAGTTGACAGTTTGCGTGCTTTTAAACTTATAGCCTGCAGCGTTCACCTACATCCCGTGTTTTTGCCTGTTTTTGCTGGATTACATAATGGGTGGAAAACATACGGATGGCACAACGATTCAAGCAATCATTGATCTTTACAAGGCTGGGATCAATAATAAGGAAATTTGCAAGCTTAAAGGACTAAAGCTTAGAACAGTGCAAAATTTGATTCGCCGATTTAAGGCTGGCGGAGAGGTGAATCTCCCGCTCCCAAAAGAACAACCTGGGAAACAAAAAAAAACGTGTAACAGAACCAGGAGCATGTTAAGGCGACAGCTTGATGCCAATCCTAGCCTTACAGCCAGAGAACTGAAGGAGGAAAATCATACTCTTCTTGGTAATGTGTCGCTTCGTACTGTACAGGAAACTTTGAAACGTGACCTTGGCTACAGGTGTTACCGGGCGCGGAATAAGCCACTGATAAATGACCGCCAAAGGAAGAAAAGGCTTCACTTTGCAAAGAAATACAGAGATTGGCCTCTCGACAAGTGGCGGGCTGTGCTGTGGAGTGACGAAAGCACATTTTGTGTGAGTGGAGGAGGACCAGCAAAAGTGTACCGTCGCTCCGGCTCAGACCCCACCGAGCCTCGCCATACACGAAAGACCACAAAACACCCTCCCAGTTTAATGGTGTGGGTTGCTTTACTTTTCATGGTATTGGGAACTTAGTTATTTTCCCAAAGAACACAACTGTTAACAAAGTGGTGTATTTTGATCTTTTAAATGACCACCTGGAGGCCTGCTTTGAAAAGACACAGGCACAGATTTTCCAACAGGATGGAGCATCCTGCCACACAGCTCGAGATGTGATACAGTGGCTTGATGACTGCAAGACTGGGAGAATAGATGACTGGCCAGGTAATTCTCCCGATATATCACCCATAGAAAATCTTTGGGCCATCATTAAAGGCAAACTCCGCTCACGTGACACCTCTACACCCCCCAAGCTTGAAATGGAGCTCCGAAAGTGTTGGGAAGAATTTAAGCCTGAGTTCCTTCAAAATCTTGCTGACAGTGTACCACGTCGCCTTCAAAGGGTCATCAAGAGGAAGGGCTACGCAACGAAATACTAACTACAATTGTAAGTGTTGATATTCTACATTATTTTGTTATAAACATGGTGCCTCATACGTGTAAACATTCCCTTTTCGGAGGCGCGCACTGATTATCCACGCAAACTGTACATTACCACACTGACAAACACGGGCACACACAATGCAATTATGATACAACATTGTGGTGGAAAAATAAGCCCCATAGGCCACCCACGCCTATTACAGTGGGTCCCTGAATATTGCAGCTTCAAGAATTCTAGATTTTTAGCAAATGAAACTAATATCTTTGTTTTCTTGCAGTATTGATGCCACAGCCGAGAGTGGCTTTTTGGGCCGGCTGGTCAACCACAGTCGCAACGGCAACCTGGTGACAAAAGCCGTGGAAGTCAACAGCCGACCTCACTTAATCCTGTTGGCCAAGCAAGACCTGGAGGCCGGCACGGAGATCCTCTATGACTACGGAGACCGTTCCAAAGAGGCCTTGGAGCACCACCCATGGTTGGCGTCATGATTACTTGCCTAGACCCAATGCTACCATGAGGCTCACTGGGGTAGGGTGGAAGGACAAGGGAACCAAGAATGTCAGGGATACCTCGAGAGGTCAGTATTATATATTTTAAGTGAAGGAATTATTTAAGAAAAGATTTTGAGTTGGCATTGAAGAAGTAAAGAATTGAATCTACAGGAAATCTTTTGAGTCATTATTAGTAAATGATAATCCTNGGGGCTTTTTTTTCCCCCTTTTAAAGTCAAAAAAATTTTTCCAAGGAAAAAGGGGGGCCCACTCCCCCATAAAAACCCCCCCCCATCCCCCCCACGGCCCAGGCCCGAAATTTTTGGATTGGTTTTCTTAACCCCCCCAATAGCTCTCCCCCTTTTTTTCCCGCCCCCCCCCCCCCACACCCTTTTTACGCTTTTTCCCCCCAAAACTTTTTTTTGAAAACCTTGACTTTTTGGTCTTTTTTTGTCGGGGTGGGAGCTTAAAAGGCTTGGTTTTTAATTTTAAAAGGGGTGTTCAATTCGAAAAAAAATTTTTTTTACCCATTTTTTAATTTAACAATTTCATTTAAAAAGGGGTTGGGAGTATTTTGTTGGGGGTTTTGGGGGAAAAATTAAGGGAATTTTATTTAAAAATGCAAATACAATAACCCCAAATTTTGGGGTTTAAACCTTTTAATAAAATTTTTAAAATTTATGAGAAAAACCAAAATTTTGTTAATTTTGGTATTTGTTTTTTTTTGGGGGTTTTTTTTTTTTTCCCCCTCTAGGTGAATTTCCCCGGGGGGGGCCTTATTATTTTGGGCGGGGGAAAATTTTCCCCCTAAACCCGGAAAAAGGTTTTTTGTGCGGAAAAGGCCCCCCCCTGACACCATTTAAGGGCCCCCGGTTCGGGGCCACTGGGTTTTTTTTTTCTTTTTACTTTTTCGGGGGTGGTTGCCCGGAAAAACTAGGGTTTTTTCAGGATTCCCGGAGAAAGGTCCCCGGTTTTTCCCCAAAATTTTTTTTCCAAAGGCCTCCGCCACCCCCTTTGGGGAAGGCCCTGGAGGGCCCCCCTTCTTCCCATAGGGGGTCCCCATTTGGGGAAAATTATAGCGGAGGATACCCCTTTTTTCCCCTTTTTGGCCGGAATTTGGGGGGAAAAAAAAACCCCCAACACCCTTCAAACCCCCCCCCCAAAAGAAAAAAGGGAAGGCCTTTTTTTTTTGGAGTCAATGCCCTTTGTGGGGGGGAAACCCTCAAGCCCCTTTAACAAAACCACCTTTTACACGGAGCGGGGGGGGGAAAGAAAAACCCCGCGACTGGACAATGGGGGGGAAGTCACGGGGGGGTTTTTTGGGGGGGGCCCCGGGGGTTTTACCGGGCGGTCCCCCCTTAAAACCCAAAGGGGGCCCCCCCCGGGGCCAAAAAAAAAAGGGCTGGATTGGGGCCCTTTTTAAAAAAAGGGGCAAAGGGGTTTAAAGGGAAGAGGGGGGCAAGGGAAATGTTGGGACCACCCCCCCCAAAAAAAAAAATCTCGAAAAAAAGGGGGGGTTACTTTAAAGGATGAAATTTTTTTTTAAAAAAAGGAACATGTTTTATTTTTTTATTTAATTGCGGGGGTTTTTTTTAAAAAGGGAAATTTTTAAAAAAAAAATTTTTAAAAATGGAATTTTTTTTTTTTGGGTTATTGAATTGGAGTGATTTTCCATTTAAAATTTTTTTACCCATGCCGGGACTTAAACTTTCAGGAAAAAAATTTTTTTAAACCCAAGTTGAATTTCAAAATTGAAGAAAAAAAACCATTTTAAGGGTGCGTTTACCCCCTAAGCCTCAGGGAACATACCCAAAAAAAATTTTTTTTTTTTTTTTTTTTTACCCTTTTTTTAAAAACTTCCCTTTTCCTTTTCGCCCCACAAAAACCCGGGGCAAACTGAAATTTGAAAACAGGGGGAAAAATAAATACCCCCCCGAAAGGGGGGGGGCCCTGAAACAGCTTTAAAATTCTTTTTTTTGAAATAAAATTCTTTTTTTCGGGTTTTTTTCCCCGGGGTTTGTTTTGGGCCGGGGCCCCCCCGGGGGCCCCCCAAAAAGGGAATCAAAGCCGATCAACAACCCCTTTTGGCCAAGAAGACCTGGGGCCGGCACGGAGATTCCTGAAAAACCTTCCAAAAGGCCGGAGCCCACCCAGGGTTTGGCGTCATTACTTCCTAGCCCAAATGCTACCTGAGGCTCAGGGGAGGGTGGAAGGAAAAGGGGAAACCAAAAAAATTTAAAGGGGTTTTTATTTTAATAAGGGAAAATTTTTTAAAAAAATTTTTTGGTTGGGGGGGGAAAAAAAAATTAATCCAAAAATTTTTGGGATCTTATTGAAAATGAAATCCTAAAGGGAAGAAAAACTAAAGAAGATAAAAAGCTTAAAAAAAAGAATGAAAAAACACTTGAATATTCATCAGAACTTTTTTCTTGCATTGGATTTACAGGAAAACTTTTGAGTCATGATATTAATTAGTCAATGATAATCCTGGATAAAGAAAAGCATTATACTAACCTTGAATATTCATCGGAACTTTTACGTTAATTCGTGTTGTGGCCTTGCGCCGAGCCCTTAGCGACCCCATTGACCTCTTGACCTGTGATGCCCTAACGACTGCCATGGGCTTGTATTTTATGGTATTATACAACATAGACATTTTGGATGAGAACTAAAATCACAAGTACTCTCAAAACATAACGTATTTGATACTTTCTTACACTCAACAGGGAAAGAAAATTAAGGCATGGTACAGAAACACTCGGATGTATTCACTGTGTTGTGACTTTGTGTTTCATAATCACTATACTGTATTCAGTTTGGCAAGGCAACACATCATAGCTTAGTCCTGGCAACTCTACTCCCCCCGGCGGGCTGGGTAGCTGATTGATTTTTTTTCTTTTTTATTTACATCACAAAGAACTGGCCAAGGGCACAACAAAAATGGGTAACACAAAGCCCGCTTAGTTGCCAGTCCCTATAAAGAAGACTAAGAGAATAAAATAAAAACGGGTAGGCCAATTTAGTTCGCTGATTGATTTAATGCCCACAAAAACAGGGGAATGTGCCAGACAGACATCAGAGGTCATATAAGAAAATAAGGAAGCTACAAGAGGCCGTGAGACCTACACGAGGTAGTTCCTGTTATGGTATGTACACGCAGGACACGTACACACACAAACGCACGCACGCAAACAGTCATCTGAGTTGTGCTTCGTGCATCAACTGTAGCAGAGATACTTGATGTCGGCGAGCATTTTATGTTGACTACTTATCATCACGCTCGGAGCTACCCAGACGCCGAGGAAAGTGGCGTCGCTGTGACTAAGGCATCGTGAGTGTCCTTGCCAAACTGAATACCGTACAATGTCATCTGCATAATTATTTAAGATTACAGTATTGTGACGAGCTGGATAATTTATCAAAGAGGACAGAAGCGAGATTATTGTAGGAGGACTAAAGGTCGTGTATCACATGTAGATTGCCATACCTATTATTCTGCTATCAGGACAGTACTTACTTTCTCTGTAGCTCAGCTGGAATCATCGTTGGTTGTTGTTCTGGAACGTATCATTCGGAACCAAACCATTACTAGTTTGATTTTTCTTTTCTTTTTGAACGAACTGCTGTGGGTTTTGTTTTGTGTTGAGCCACCCACACGTTTGGGAGAATGCCGTGTATCTGTGAAAAAAAGATTAGTTATTATTATTTATCGTTGTCATTACCATTGTTAGGCTATTCAGGGGGGCCCCAGAATTGAAAAAGGGACAACGCCACTTTTAAAAAAAAAAGAAAAAACCGCTTAAAGTTAATCTAAGAAAATCAAAATATGAATATAAAAGGCACAAGCGCCCTTTTTATCAATGTGAAATGCCCTAGTGTTTTTTCAAAGTAAATCTGCAAAAAATGAAGATATTAGATTAAACTTTAAGCGCGTTTTTCTCAGTTTTTTAAAAGTGGCGCTTGTGCCGTTTCAATTCTAGGCGCCTGATATAACTATTACATAATTATATCCAATGGTCAAAGTATTATTACAAGACCAGGTTGCGCGACTGAGACCCTTGATCTCGTATTCCCGAGGCAGAGTTGTGAAGGTCCAGAGGATGTCTGTCTTATCACTCTTATGTCTATGCTTACTTCACGTCACACTGAGTAATATGTCAGGTTTTTAATTAATTTACTTTCAGCTACCGTAACTGCTTTATAGATTTATGATAACTTGTAGACTTGAATGTTGTTTTTTGTGTGCCACCCACTTGTCTGGGAGGCGACTTGTAGGATGAAAGCAAGCAGGTTCAAGATCATATATTATGATCATGGAATAGGTGTTTATATTATTTTCCCAAGAAATCAAAATTCACGACTTTTTTCCTGTATTGTGATTGGATATGAAGATGATTATTAAGCAGTCTTTGAAGTCCTGATACTCCTAGATTGTTTCAAAGCTTTATCTGTCAGAAAGTAATGCAGTATGTGAACCATCGTGTTTGAGTTGTATACATATATTTTCAAGAAAAATGTGCACCTGAAAACTTCCACTAGGAAAAAAAAAAAGATCTTGCAATCCAAACATTAGTCAAATTATGGCTGAGAGTTAGAGAAATGCACATCTAGGCTGGTTCTTGTATGTGTGCTCTATATTTGTATACGCATGAGAGAACCTGTCATGGATTCAGTTTAGAGGTGAACTGAGGCGCTTATTTCAGAAAGTTGATAAGCGCCATCAATAAAAAACTAAGAAAATGGCTTCAAAATGTCATATCTTTTGAACCAAGCATACAAAATTATGAATTCATTTTGTATGCTTGGTTCAAAAGATGTGACATTTTGAAGCCATTTTCTTAGTTTTCTATTGATGGCGCTTATCAACTTTCTGAAATCAGCGCCTGAACGCATGTCTTACATAATGGCAGCATTGCAATCTCAGGATGGAAATGTAACACAGTGGCCGCCTGTCAGTGTTCCTAGCATCCTCTGCATTGTGACCTGTGCCTTTCAAGGACACTGATGGGCCACTGGAGGCAGGGGGGGGGCGGGGCACTCCCACGTACTACAGAAAACTATCTTTGCCAAATGTCTTCATTACGAAGCGATATTTCTAACAATGGATATTCCTTAGTATTTGAAACTTTTACAATTTCATTTCTTAAATAAAATAATGTAGACTTTGAAAATCCTGGAGATGCTTATCTAGATATTTTACTTTCCTTTTTAGGTCTAATTAGTACAAATATGTATGAAAATTACTTAAATTGTAGATTAAGAAACTTGAGTGTAAATGACAAAACATTATGAACTGGATTGTATACTTGCTGGACTTGTTTGATTATTTTATAATTTGGAGTGTAGGCTAATTGCTTGTTGCAGCCAAAGGTTTGAGGATATTTGATTTTTAAGTGTACTGTGTCTGTTGACGACCTACCTAAATAATGTAGAATAGGAAACTATAGGGTAAAAGTAGCGTTAGAGATATACATAGATATATATGTATGCATATATATCAATTAGTTGTGTGAGTTTTACACTAAAGTAATTTTTGTTAATTGTAAACTATAAGTGGGAAGTGATGTAACTAACTTCGCCATTTGTGTGACATTTGAGTTTGATTATACAGTATTTTTTTATATGCCTAGGTCGTAGAGAACTGTGTAAACAAGAAAGGTTGTGCAGTTTTGATTGACTCGAGATTATCACCTGACATCTTTTTGCAATCCTGCCATTTATAGGATCATGGTTGTATTTGTATTTTTCCATAGAGATAATATTATGAAAACAGTGATTAGAATTTTTTCAGACACTGATTGGTGCTGGACAGCTACACTAGTTTATGTTTTCTTGCCATTTCTGCACACCTAGGATATTCTAGTATGTCTAAGATCTTTTTTAATTTGTTCTTATTTAAATTTATAGAGAGTAGTGTTCTGCATCATTGTGCTTCATATATTTTTACAGATAGTCATTGCACACAACGCCAATATATATTTTTTTCTTGATGTAAATCTCATGAACTTTGAATATAAGTGAATTTACTATGGGTATGATATTGAGGATTCATCTCAAACATATATACAATTTGTTGAACTGTAATGATTCACATGTATGAAAGCTTTGGGAACTTATGAAATACACTTTGATTTACATATATATATATATACTGTATATATATATATAATCAGTGCTTTGGGAACTTTTAGAATACATATTACTGCCATAATTTTTTAACTTATATGTGAAAAGCAATGCTTGTACTAGGAGTATTTTGTTCACCTTATCAGAATTCATAAATAGAAAAAATAAATATGGAACTATTAACTCGCTGATGGTTTGACTTTCACACATGTAGTTAACCTCCCCAAGGTTATGGAACACTATTTTCTCTCTGCCCAATCTCTCAAAAATACTACTAGAAAAAAAATAACGTGAAAATATCTTGCCTTATTTTTGCTGTCTGATTAATTGTAGTTTGACATTGGACGCCTTTTGTGCCGCCTCCATGACTGGCATCGGGTGATCTTGCCTTTTGTGGGTGTCAGCCTGGGTAGTGAAGCAACGACACCGGCTTTGTGGCTACCTGAAAAATATTTAGTGAATCAAGACTTGTACTCATCATAAGACTTGATGGTAAGAAATAAATCACTGAAGGAAGGAAGGAGAAAAAGTATTATAAAGCAGCAGCAACAGTAACAAAATAAAACAAAATAATAGAAAACATAGAAAACAAAACCAATGGGCTGCCGTTACAGGAAGGCAACAAGATAAACAGAGACACAGACACAGACACAAACACAGACAGATAGAGA